>JBCJKF010115350.1:0-10243 GCA_039654545.1 Plocamopherus ceylonicus | reverse complement strand
GAGAGAGAGAGAGAGAGAGAGAGAGAGAGAGAGAGAGAGAGAGAGAGAGAGAGAGAGAGAGAGAGAGAGAGAACCCCCAACCACCAAGAGTTGAAATTATTTCAAAGACAATAGGTAACTGATCAAATGACTACTTAAAATGAGAAGGGCCTGAGGGAAAAAGCATGATTTATCAATTGCTTTTACTGGATATGAAGGAGGAGGAGTTTTGCTGCCTTTCCCACTTTCGATGATGGCGTTAATTAGTCAGCATCTTTAAGGCAAAAATGTGAACACATGAGTTAAGATCAAATTCATGGATGATGAAAAAAATGATGAAATTTATTGCTGAGACAAGAACTTGGGTTTTCCTTTTACATTCACAACTATTATTTTAATGTGTGAATGCAACTTGTGACAGTTTTAAATACATTAATATATACTATATAAACAGTCAAACTTCACTATAACTGTCAATCTCATTTACCGCCTGCTTCTTTGCAATGTTAAGGATCTAACATAAAACAGAAATTTCCATCAGTCCCCTTCCACTAAATGTCAGTCTCTTTACAAAATCAACAGCATTGGTCCCAGAGTTGATAGTATAAAAAGAGGTTTGACCGTATGCTGTGTTGTCATGAAATGAATTTAGATCAATTGCTCTTTCTCTAATGTGTACCAAAAAAGAGAGGTGAATAAAATTTTGTCTTGATTATCTTTAACAAATTTCTTTCAAAATTGAAGAGGATCAGAAAGGGTCATTTAAATGAAAATGTATGTATATTATATCATTGTGAAAGTGACATCAGTTCGGTTGAATTTCATTATGTTAAAATGGAGAACAGTATTGTTTTCTTAAGGAAGCCCTTTGCCATGAAGACATTTAGAGTACTGTGAATGAAGCACACTTTAACCCTTGAATCAGAAAAATTATTTTTTAAGACTGGGGAATAGGATGACAAATTATTGAAGGAACCAAAATTTCTGATTGACACTTATTTTTGCAAAACAATCTCTATCAACCATTTAACAAAAAACCATTACTTTTACCAAATAGTATAGATCCAGAATATTTTTTCTTGATAAAGACTTTAGGTAAAAGACCAACAAAAAACAAAACAAAACAAAACCCAAAAAGTCTTTAAAAATTCCTTTATAAAAAAGTTTAACAAATTTCTCTGAAAAATGTTTGGTTTCAAAACAAAGGTGGGAATGGGTAACTCCAAGCTTAATATTACTAGTTTGATGTTCATAAAAAATATGATGTTAGACTTTTATTTATTTAACATTAAATTTAGAGAAACTGGAATTCCTCAATCTCAGTAATCAGTCATTTCACATTATATAAAGCAATCCTGATCTATTTTCGTATATTTTGTTATTACTATTTTGGCATACAATTAATGAAAGAGAAGATATGTGAAGATGATTTGACAATTTATTTGTATACATGTAATATTTTAATTTTCATAAATTATGTTATTAATATTCATGATTATCATGAAAGCGATTTTCTTCACATTTTTACAACGTCCTGTCAAGAGGATAGGTTTCTGTTCTTCCAAATCCTGACACAAATTTAGGTTTTTTCCTAAAATCACAATCCTCTCCTGAAAAGAGAATGTTTGGAGTTTTTGATAATAATATGGTGATGTGGGTTTTCGTGTTGTGTAGATTGTATTGTCTCATCAAAATGTACTCGATTTTGAACAAGTCAAGAAGAAATCACAAAGTTATGCTTGACTTTCCTAGCAAATCAGCTATGACACAGTGGTACTGGGTAGCACAGCTTCTGTTTTGACAACCATTGGAGCATGCATCTGAGAGACAACATGAGGCTGGGTCAAAACACGAATGTCATTTCTGTGTGCAAAATGTTCAAGGGCATCACACTTGTTTCTCAAGGCATTAAGTTCCATTTTAACAACATTGTTTTCTCTCTGCAGCCTCTCAACCTCTGCTCGGAGACTGTCCTTCTCTGTTTCAAGCTCCTCTTTTTGAGAGATGCGCTTTTCCCGACAATTTGCGGCATAGCCTCTGTTTTTGAGAGTACGTCTTCGTTGTTTCAATTTACCAACTTCATCACGAGAAAGGCCTTTCAAGAGACGATTGAGTTCTTTGACAGTCAGAGAAACAAGTTCATCATCAGATACACTTCTGTGCTCCGGAGTCAGAGGAGGGCTTGCGCTGGCTGCCCGTGCAGCAGCAGCTGTCAACTCCTCTGACTTGACTTGTGAAAGGAAAATCTGTGTTGAAGAAAAAGTGATAATATGAAAATTATGAAGAGAATCATTTAAACACAATTGACTTTTAGATCAATAAAAGTCATATTGTTCAATGTTTTAAAGATTTCAGGAGAATTGACCATTACATATATATATATATATATATATATATTATTGAAAATATTATCTTTTTTAAGAAACAAAAGACAAAATGGCTGAAAGAAAATTGTCACAAAAAGCGAACATCATGAGGTTACTGCTTAAATATTGTCAGAATTCAAGTGCTGACTTTCATTGACATAGATGTTTACGTATAAAATATTCATAGTATATAATATTCATAAACAAGTATCCTATTTGCCTTAGCGCATGTAAAAGAACCCTTGGTGATTAAAATCGAAAAGAGCAGGCCATATAGGCCGTCATCCTGGCAAAATTCGATCTTACCAAAAAGTTAAATTTTCGGTATCATGCAACCTACATCCTCTTGTACCTCAGACTTATTTAGTTCATTACACTGAATTCAAAGAGAAGAGGCAAAGATCACAGGGAAGGGAGTGTGGCTAGGCATCCAAACTCCCCTTATAATACGAGCCGAAATATGGCATTAAAATTGCTTCAAGATCGTCAACTCTGATGCAAAAGGTCACTATAAACAAGTATACACTTCTCAAATTGATGTAACTCAAGAACTAATAGATGGAGCTACAAAATTTGAAAATTCGTTGAAAAGGAAATTTATATGCCCATCTATTAAAAAGCTGATACTAATGCCAAACCATTATCTACAGAAAAAAACAACATTCTGCAGGCAACTGACTGAAAATGGTCCGAAAATAAAGAGTAACAAGATATTTCATTATGGTGAAAGCATGTAGTTGGAAAACATGTTCTTGCCCACAACAAGAACAACCACAATCTTGAATACAATGGATGTGGATTGTAGCACTTTTGAAGACCAAAACTAAATGGCCGCAACAGAATGTCTCATTTTGAGTGGGCGAACATTCACTCACGCTGGCGCTGGGAGCTATGACAATGTATTGCTAACTGATGAGTGCCTATTCAACGTCAGTCACTGCTGTAAGAGAATGAGGTGATATTGTTTTGCTTGGGGACGATTTAATGATGATTACTTTATTGAACTGACAAACCATGGCCCATGAATCACTCCTAATCAATTGATATTTGCTTGACAATGATACATGATGAAATTATTATCCATGGCTAGTGGTTGGACCTGACATGAATCCAACTGAACATGCCTGAGGATACATGGGAGGAGTCCCAATGAAGCAGCTCCGTTCATGCAATGCAGTCGGGCTTTTCAAATGTATTGTGTTTAAATCTGAAAAGATATTCCTAACGAAGAAATAGGCAACAGTATGTCATTCATGAGAAGAAGAATGAAGCATTAAAAATGCTGTTGGCAGTCATAATACACACTGATGGGAGAAAACAGCATGTTAATATTTTGTTACTGTCATTTTTAGACTATTTTCAGTCAGGTGTGTGTGGAATGTTCATTTTTTCGAGACATCATCTTCAATGATGTATCAAATGAAAGACAAATAAAATACCTTTCAAATGATATGAAAGTATAATACAAAATATGTAGCCTGGTTCCAGAGATACCCATTTTGAAGAAGTGTATACTCCTTTATGAGCAACACTGCACATATAGGCCTAAATATATACATATGATATATATGATATAATATGCATGCATATACTATGTATGGCAACAAAGACAATTGTATAAATTTACTAAATGAAAGAATATCAGGCCTGCTAAGATCCATCAAAAGCCACTTTGCAGGGGGAGGCGGGGGGGGGAAGGCACTTTAAGTAAATAGGTTTTTATTATATATAAAACTAGGCCTAAGGAAAGTGAGATCAGTGGAAAAAAAAAAAAAGAAAAAAAAAGAAAAAAAAAAAGAAAAGACAAAAAAAGCAAGAAAGAAAAAAAAGTTGACCGTAAATTTTAGGAATATTTCCTCAACAGGAGAGTCAATTGCTTTTTCAAAAACAAAAAAAATATTTTAATTGGCAAAAATACAACCTTCATATCTACAGGAGAAGATTCTTTCTATCGGGAGACATTCCGTATGTTCCTCATGCAGAAATACTGAATAGCTAGGGGAAATAACCGAACAAACGACTCGGAGAGTTGTGTTAGGGGGCTCGGGGAGTTATGTTAGGGGGCTTGGGGAGTTATGTTAGGGGTTTAAGGTTAGGGTTAGGGTTAGGGAAAACCCTATCCCAATCCCTAACCCTAAACCCCAAACATAACTCCCCGAGCCCCCTAACATATAACTCCCCGGGCCCCCTTACATAACTCCCCGAGTCATTTGTTTGTTCGGTCATTTCCCCTAGCGTATTCAGTATTTCTGCATGAGGAACATACGGAATGTCTCCCCTTTCTATCTTTCTTTCTCTATACATATAGATCTAGATCTAGATCTATATAATAGCCTAGGCAATATACATATTATGTATTTAAATGATCTTGCTTTGAAATCAAAATAAGAATGATATTTAAATTTAAATAATCTAATACCAAGTCTAGAGGCGAAACTTCTAAAAAAAAAACAACAACACCTACATACAATTACTATTAGAAACAGTCCTCAAACAGAGTTTAGATCTACTGTCTAGCCTATATTTGGGTCTCTTGGCCAAACTGACTAATAATCCAATCAAACTCACCTCCCGGCGTTTCATTATCAAAACAATCGTTTAACAAATAGAGAAGGGCAGAACAGGCTTGATGTATAATACTGTATTGCACGGTGTGGTCCTATTTTTAAGTAGCCTAAAGCCTAAAGACATCTAGTCTAGATCTAGATCTATACATAGATCTAGTCTACGTTAGTTTAGTCTAGAGATCTATGTGGATCTATAACTGAATCAACTGAATGCTTTAGATCTAGATCTATATCTTGGGTATAAAACAAAAACACTTTGAAACAAGATCTAATCTATATCTAGATCTAGATGATCTATTCTAAGCGCTGAAATCGATATCTAGATCTAGGCTAGTCTAGACAACTAGATCTAGATCTAGATCTTGATGTGGCTGGATGCCTATTCCACGGATCACTTGACCTAGGTTGATCTAGATATAGATTCTAGATCAAGTTAGAGATGTAGCCCAGTGGTCGACGAGACTTTCCTGTAGTGTCTATTCCCCTAATTCACTACTAGGCCCTATATTAATTTAATACTAGGCTCTACTCTTTGCCCTAGATTATCATTCTATTTATGCTGGTGAAAGTAATGCATTCCGATCGAGAACCTAATCCTATTAAAAATAACAGCAACCAAGTTTTGCCGAGATGTGCCACCCATCTAATCTAGCAGTTACATTGCTTTAATGCAAACATATAAAGGCCCTGAGAGTTTCTAAAATTAAAACCAAAGAAACAGCCCATGGTCTCCAGAGGTGATTTGTGCTGATTCATGATTTCGCAGCAAAACACAAGGCCTGCGCCTAGGCTAAGCTATAAATAGACTAGACAGGCCTAAACGACCTCGAACCCTCGAACTCAAGAAGCCAGTTGACGAAATTATGGTCCTTTGACTCTGATTGGGCGCTCTCTAGGCCTGGAGATCTCATGGGGTCAATGTTGACGAGCTTTCACGCCCAACACGATAAAATTCGATTGAATACGTCATAACCATATTAGATCTAATTAGTTACTTCAAAATCCTCCCACTTTAAGGTTTCCCTGGCGCTGAAGAATGAGAACTGATAAACAATATTGAGGACATTAAATTTCGCACAACAGCTAACTACGACATCCTTGGGGAATTAAAATAAAATAAACACAGGATACTGGACAGGAAAGAGAAAATGAAGAAGGCAATCGCCCTGTGGTATGGGGTCTATAATTATACATACACTAATAATTATAACAATAATTATAAAAAAAAAAAATAATAATAATAATAATAATAATACATGAAATAATAACAATAATAACGATAATTATAATAATAATAATGATTACAATAATAATAAAAGAAATAATAATAAGTATTATTTTTACATGCTTTTTATAATTATCATTATTATAATAATCATTAATGTCATTGTGAGACTCAGTGCCTCTGCCTCAATGTTACAGCGTGGCCATGGACCTCTGAGACCCATGGCTGCTTGGGGAAAATGTATTGTGGAGCGCTTCCAAGTTGTTTACAGCGGCCCGAAGGCGCTCTATAAATATGCAATCATTTTTCAAATTACAAGATATGTTGTTATCAGTATTTAGAATAAATAGACTTCTCACATAGAGAGAGGGGTCTTCACATTTTATATTCTTTTTATGCTAAGAAATGTTGACAACAATTTAGAACGATCTAGATAGAATCTATGTCTTGTTATATGCATCTAGAAATCTAGATCAAGACAAGTATTGTAGGCTAGATCTATTAAGATTCTATACCTAGAATCTTGTAGGTCTTGAAGTCGATATCTAGAATAGATCTAGAATCTAGGCCCGAAGTAAAATACAATTTTATATTCACTAAATTATGATCAAGGCCCCTAGATTCTAGTCTAGTCTTAGTCTTCATAATAGCTGACAAGCTCAGGTAGCTGAGTATACTTGTCAACGCGCCTTTTAAGTACTTTATTATTCTAGTATTTTGATATTATATTCAAGTTTCTGCTTGAAAACTACTGTGCTGTATAATGTATAGATCTAGATCTAGATCTAATCATTTTCATTTGTGTTGAAATTAACCTTGAAGACAACAATGTCGTAAGTGCCAAGATATTTTAATGGCAAAATCCATATTACAGTACAGATCTGAATGTATGGTAACCCTCCTGGGGTTTTGGCTAAGTATAAAAATGACGTGGAACAGCTGAAACCCAAATAAAAACGGAGTCAAATCAGTTTATGACTATCGACTATATGAGCCAAAGTAGATGTCATTGTGATGTAATTCCATTCTTCACTGAACATCAGACATTCGAAACAATGAGACATGACCTTGTCATGTAGATCATTTCAAGTTATTAAATTTTAAGTCAATATCGATCTCGATACACAAAATATTGATTTGTTTTAATTTATATAATGACAGATTATCGTATTTGATTTTTACAGAAAACTGATCGCAAGGCCTACGGCGACCCCATGCCCGACGCGGATAAAACGAGTGCGCATGTCCACACAAGCGCTCGACCTCGTTTTGACCCGACATAGCATTGTGAAACCCCGCCCCCTGGTGATGACGAAATGCGTCACGCTGCTGCTGCGTACGCGTGATTTTTGCTGACTGTTCTATCATGTGAGATACTATTTATAGATGTACTAAACAAAGACATGAGCAAGCAGATTATTTTGAAACCAATGACGCCGTGCGTTATGGGAACAAAGAAACCCGTTGTCAGGGTTGAATTGCAGAAGCGTATTCTTTACAAAGTACACACATATAGATCTAAAATAAAGTTTTCTCGAGTAGATAAACAATCTAGATCTTAATATAAAATTAGATATCTTTTTACGAAGAATTTTGAGCTTGTGAAAGATCATTCACTTCATGGCACTTGCACGAAGATATAATCTAGATCTCTAGAGCGAGATCGCTTCATCAGGAACGCCATTCCCGTTAAAGAAAAGAAGAAACACATCATCACACTTTAATGTTGAGACAAAGCGTAGGGCTAGGCCTACTTAACTAGTAACTAGATCTAAATTTCTAGATCTACTTCATAAAATCAAACACAAAATCAAAAAGGGGATACGATTTTGGCCACAAAAATAAGAATGGGCGGATTAGACTTGAATGTATCAAGATCTGGATACACATAGATTCTATAGATTTCATTTGATCTAGAATCTAGTCTAGATAATATAGATTCTCCGAAAAAAATGTGAATTGAATGAGTTTTCCTTTTTTCGGGGGGGGGGGGTGGTGGGGGTGGTGGATTGAATTATATATTGAATTACTTTTTCGTTATTGGGTTTTTGTTTGTCTTGTTTTTGTTTTATTTTTATTATATTAGATCTACTTTTTATTTGTATTTATGGTTTTATAGGTAGAATCCAGCTTGTAATTTTGTTATTGAAGGCCTTCTCTATTAGACAGCCAAAATGAAAACAAACTAAACTCAGATATCTAGATCAAGATCTTGCTTAAAATATATAACTTAGGCTATAATAAATAGAAGGAAAATATGTTGGATGGCCATTTCTGTCTTTGCTTGTTTTGTTATTGGGGGCCTTTGTTAGGTAGATCATAGGCCTAAAGGTAAACAAGACAAACAAAACTAGAACATTAATCTGGATATATCTAGATCTCGAAAACATATAGAGATCTAGATATATGCCTAGATCTAGATGTTCTGAATAGAAGAAGAACATGGACTAGCCTAAAGCAGACCAGCTATGAAAACGACAAAAGCTAGAAATCTACCCCTAAAAAAACGTAGATTTGAATGTTACTATCATGGTCGAGAAGCCAACTATAAATCTCTTTGAATATATCTAGAATCAAGACTAGATCTCTAGATCTAGATATCTACATTGAAAACATGCAAAGATTAGATCTCGATATACGAAAAAATTAAAGTTATACTAGGCCTCGGCCTAGCCTGCCTAATGTTGTGTGGACCAAAATAAACCACAGTCAGAATCAATCGTCTTTTGTCTGGACTTTGCTTGAGTTATCATAAGAAGAGGATAGAACAGAGATTTGCACATTTGATCAAAGATAATCTCCTTGTCAAAAAAAAAAATAATAATCTAAAACTAAGAATTTCCTTTCTTTATAAAAGTCACAAGTGCAACGAATTAGATCTATTCTAGATCTATATCTTTGTCTAGATGATCAAGATCTAGATCTAGGCCTAACGGACATTTCGGGCAACAGCCTATGGCCGCGTGGCAGCGTGTCAAACTTACGTCAGCCAGCTCTCTACATTAGCTATAAGGGCAACAAATTCAACTAAGTATGAGATACGACTTAAATACCCGTCATTAAAACTACAATGTTGAAAGCAATTGGGGTACATAAAATTATAACAAACGAGCACGGTATGCTAAAACTAGACCCAGCATGTTGGTAAAATGAAAACGTAAACAAAGCGAGTTGTGGGAAAATTCGATTCGGCCAATGACGTTGAGATCTCTTGCCTACTCAACATGAGGTCACACGACCCACTTTTTACCATGCGACTTGAGCTTAATTTTTTGGGATAAGTCAGTCATGAAGGGGAAACTTCTAGTAATTGTGGTGATTTAACGTGATAATATGCTATTGTTAATATGGAGGAAAGTGTACATAATTCAACAAAATGCCAGCTGCGCAGTTCCCATTCATACTTTCATACACAAGCCCTCGTGTTGTCACTGTGTTGTCCAAACAGAACGTAAACAAAGAGGATGGCGTCATTTAGCCCGAAAATCAGACGAATACAATAATATCTTAAACCCTAAACGTACCTTTTTGCTCATATTCCGTCCAGTATAGACTCAGAAAATCTTGATTGAATATTACTTCCTTTGAAATGGGAATACAACTAAATTCACGGATGTAGCCACGGAGGTGGTCGCTAAGTTTACTAACAGCGGCACGAATTACGTAGTCTACGAAAATGTCTTCAGTTGTAGCTCCGTTTGAATTCGCGCGAGACGTTCCAATGTGATGACTCAGCAAAGCACGCTGTGACCACGATAAAGCGTCGATGTAGCGGGTTTCTTTGTTGTGTTCACTGGACAGTTTCCTGCGCTTTTGCGTGCATCGCGACGACGCACACTGGTGACGTTGCGCAATTTAATGTCGCCTTGACTACATAACATTAATAATTATTTTTAAGTATCCTTGTGTTTTGACTATCGGATTGAAATTAGTTGGCCTAAAACTCAGTGAATTGACTTACTACTCTATTTTGATACAAATAAAAATCAAATCGATCTAATAAGCGTAAAAAGAAGACAATGCCTGCCTGCCTTCTTCTTCTTCTTCTTCTTCTTCTTCTTCTTCTTCTTCTTCTTCTTCTTCTTCTTCTTCTTCTTCTTCTTCTT
>JBCJKF010115129.1:0-10245 GCA_039654545.1 Plocamopherus ceylonicus | reverse complement strand
TCATCATCATCATCATCATCATCATCATCATCATCATCATCATCATCATCATTACTACTGTTATCATCTCAGATATGGGCTGCGATATATTTATAGCTAAAAATGGCTCATTCAACAGGAATGTGCTTTTCGGTTGGTTGTTAGTTTATTTGACTGGCAAGCTGAATTTCCAAATTCAATTCCACTAAATTCCATCAGTTTTTGTTATTTTTTTGTTCTTGTCCTTTTGTTCAGTTGTCTTGTTATTTTTACATGAAATTCTCTTGTCTCGAATTAACCTTATTAACTCTTTCGGACATATCCCCGATGTATCGGCAGAAATAATTACTCTTACGGACGCATGTAGATGTATCGGAAGATGTTTGTACTCTCTAAAACAGAGTTCAAAATTAATTATGTCTTAACCCCCAAAAAAAATTCCGTCCAAAAGTAGTTAAGATGCACAATAGAGAGCTAAACATAATCTTAGTCGATCTTAAAAAATCCGACAAACTCTGCTCAGTGTTCTTGCCAACTTGCCTGGAGTAACTATTCACATGATATAATTTGTGCTGGACATTTTTGAAATATATATTATATGCATACACAAAAATATAATGTAATTTTGTCAGTGCTTTCTAGTTTCAAATGCGAATTCCATTCTGATGTGAGCATTGATCCACATAATTTCTTCAAACATTCAATTTAAGGTAAAGACTAATTAGCCCTCAACTATATTTATGTCCTTCCAGGAAATTTATCAACAGGAAGTCAAGAACAGATCACAAAAGAAAACCTATGGCTATCTTGACATCTTCAAGGGTTGGCATCTCTTTAAACTAAGTGTCAAACTTCAAATAGTGTGGTAGGTCAGATTGTTTTAATGCTCATTCACTCATTCATTCATTCTTTTGTCAATGCTTTAATTTTGTGATTTGCTTCTTTGTATATTACAACGGTGTATGAAAATGCCCAAAAACAGATTTAAACAGCTAAATTGAAACCAAACCACCAAAGTCTTATGAGGCTTCCCTATGTGTTACCATCATCAAACTCCACATGAAGCAAAAGCACAAATTGCGTTATGTTTACTTCATCATCCATTTATTAATTCATTCCTTCTTTTACATATTCATAAAACTTTCCCCATGTTCATTATGAAATCAAGTCTTTTAATTTCAATTATTTACTGGTATTCAACTATTCAAATATTTATTTTACCTTTATGTTTATTTAAACATTAAATATCGATAGAGGCTATAAGAAATATACTTTATTATATGAAATCATAAAAAAAATTATCAACTGATGCCATTACTTTGCAGTTACAAAGAGGACATGCCTATTTTAAATGTAAGATTCACTGAGAGTTAGTGGGTTTTCGGAAGACATTTTTGAATATTTTGTCTTTTCATTATTAATAGCCTTAATCATCATTATTGTTGTTTCCAATTATCTCATTCCTAATCCTCTTCCTACTTCTCCTTCTTTGTTTTATTCACCTCCTTCTTCCATTGACTAAAAATAACTTCAGTTGCCAAGCAGCGATATTTATCTTTGTACCCCATTTGACACATTGTCATATTAACATTACTTTAATACTTTTATGTGCACATTAATCATGTAAGCATTTTCAGAGAATACTCAAAAGTTATCATTAATGTTCCAATGGATTGTCTCACTGTACAACTTGAAGAATATCTGCTGGTGATGTGTAATGTTTTTGAGTTCACTTTTTCCCCTATCTACTCTTATAGCAGCATTCTGATCCTAAAATAAATTTCTTATTGCTCTTAAGTCTTTTCGGTCTATTTCTTGTTTTTGCAGTTCATCATGAATATCTCTGTCTAATATTTTTGAGTAGTCAATGAAATAAATGTATATATTTAACTGGACTTTTATTCATCTTTAGATATACATTTTTATAGTGAATATAGCATTACGAAGACCATTGTCCAGAACAAAACCAAAGTGTGCCTGTGATATCTCTGGTCATAGACTTTTCATCATTCTTTGCTCGACAATCGAAAGAAGAATTTTAAATAAAAATGCCCCATGAAACTCGTTCTCTGAAGTTTATGCTCTGACCCCTGTGGCACATAGGGATTTTGAGCAATCAAAACTGATTTAATGAATAGTGTTTAGCAGTTTTGTTGCCATTGTTTTTATCTTAAATTCATCTATGGTTACAATAACCTTTACTCTGATTTTATATTACCTATTTCTTTCGTGCCTTGTGTCACATAAGGCCTTGGGATTTCATATTGTATTCTACAAATTCCATCGTCTAATAATTGATTTTATGTCTCCTGTCATTATTGGAAGGCCATCCAGTTTGGGATTTTTTAATACTTGCCCTAGCTCACTATTGCCTTTAAATAGCTCTCCTATATACTTTGAACATGAGCTTGGTAAATTCATTTTCTTTGTCCATTAGAATTTCTCCATCTCTAAATCTTAAACTTGCATTGCTTGGGCATCCTTTCATCCCACTTACTTTTTTTGATTTTAGAATGCATCCATATGCTGTATTTGCTGTCTTTCTGCTGGCTATCTTCAACTTCAAGACATTGTTGAATAAATGAGTTTTACCTTCCTTCAGTACATTTGTTTTCATTTTCTATTAATAGTTTTGTATTTGTCTACATTTAGTTTTGGTTGTTTTCCTTTTTCCACCAGCTCTAACATTTCATGAATTACATTTTCTTTTCTCTTTCGTAAACTTCTGTTCAATGTTTTATCTTAACATTGTTTCACTGATTGAATTTTTCATTTTATCCAACATTTCTTTTTTCTAGAGTTTCAATTTCATCTTTCAGTTTTAGCCGTTTTCAGGTCTTACTGAAATTCAGATTGTTTGTTTGGATTAATTAAGTTATTTTTTATGCTTTTTTGTAACAAGGCTATGACCTCTATTACAATTGCAATCTACTGCAAGGTGAGATTTGGATGTCTTAATAACAGTTCTACACCTTTTTAATCAACCCATAAACTATCTACTTTCTGGAATATCTCAAGGATTTATCTATGTGTATCTCCTTCATAGATGTTTTTGTAACTATAAGAATTTTAAATAGATTTATTGTGTTCACTTCACACACACTTCACTTCAACCAATCACTCTCCTTTTTCATTCATATTGCCAAACCCCCAGCTGGCAGTCCTCCGTTTTTTTTTTTGTTTCCTACTGCAGAATGAAAATCCCCCCATCATTTTTCTAACGCCTCAAGATCTTGATGGCTTCATTGCTGCCCTTGAGTTGTAGAATTTTTCCACCACATCCTCTTCATCATAACTAGTTGTTGGGGCTAAGGGAAATATGGCTGGATTTTATCCATATCTAAAAGTTTACCTTTAAATCAAGCTCTCTCTCTTTGTCTGCAATTCCAAAGTAACCTTTCAAACTATTCTGTCAATTGTATGCCTACTCTTCTTTCTCAAGTTTTACTATGTAAGTTAATCACTGCTTTGTCACCTCATCTTGTGAACTCTACTCCTACCCATCTTTTATTCTGACAATTTTTTTAACGATTAGTTTCATTCTTTCCATTTCCAGGATCATATTTTAAAGTTTACCTTTCTTTAATGCTATTATGACTTTGAAAGCTGCGTTTTTGTTGGTGTTCATTTTATTTATGCTGCTGTGAAACGAGTATGGTATTTTGATATATTAATCTTAAACTTGCAGTAGTGGTCAGTAAGTAGATGATGATTGTGTACCACCTGCTACTGCGGGAGCACTTATAGTTTATTTTCGGTTTCCTATACCCATTCCCAATCCGTTGCACCGTGGAGTTCTGGAGAGTGTATTGATGTTGATTCCTGATATGGAAGTTACTTTTATGCACTCTTGACCATCCGACTCGATAATGCACATTAGAAAGTCATAAGCAGAGGAAATTTTCACAAAACTGTTCAAAAACACCATTAAAGGGTTTCATGATTCAATTTCGGAAAATCTCATTCAAATAGGACTTCCTTATACATGTACAGGCAGAGTATATTACAATAAAATATTTTTGATTGATGATATGAGGCTTCAATATTCAAAATCCAGGCAATTTTTAGCCTCCTGAATATATAACTAAATGTATATTATGTATATACTCATGAATAATATGTACTTGCTCATAATATTATGCAACCTTTACCAGAACAACTCAATTTAAGTCTCAAGAGTGTGTACACAGCAACTTTTTCAGAAAAATCAAAGTTGTCAGGAACAAAATGACATTGATACAAATGTTTGACATACTTGACCTAAATCCCGTATTCTGAAGTGTTGTCCGACGCTTCTGCCTTGGAGGATCTGTATATTATCGAGAATAGGTGTTTCCATTGTTTCCTGTCTTTGGCAACTTGTTGTAGATGTTCGAGGTCTGAGAGGCTATTTAGTTTTTTGGGTAAATTTGATGTAGGATTTTCTTAAGGTCTTGTCTGAGTGTGGTAACAATAGATGTTTTTGATCTCCCTTTACGTCTTGTAGCTTCTGGTTGACAAATGTTCACTGACCTGTAAATTAAGATTCCACTCTAAAAGACATCACATTGGAGCCCTATAGCCCAGCTTATGCCACATTAATCGGGCCATTTTGTGTATTTACAACCATGAGAGGCCAGAATGATTTTCATAGTTCCACTACAACATAAAAGTTGTCAAATTATACTTAAAATTACCATATTATTCACCCCTTAATGAAAATTGATTTCCCAAGGAACAAATGTTTTTGACTGCATTTTGTAACATTCTCATAATACGTAACCCCTTACTTTGGAGTATTGGTCTTTTGGTCCAAAAGTGCATATTATACTTGGGTATATCTGTACGTAAGTCATAACATATTAACATTGCATTCATAATATCACTGTTTTTAACCAACAGTTTTTCCCACCTCTTTCCTTCCAGGTTCAACCTGTCATTCTGTGGCTATGGCATCCTCTTTGCTGCGTCTACCTTGAGCCTCAACTTGTATCTGAGTTTGTTGCTCCTCAATTTACCTAGTCTTCCGGTCATGCTTAGTCTCTACCCTTTGATGGCCAAGTGAGTTGAACCATTTGTTAACCTGTTTGACTACTTTGACTTCAAGTAAAAGTAAAAAGTAAAATTGCACATATATGGCCGTTATCCATGGTACAGCCATTCTCTAAACGCTTCACAGCTATTTCCCCAGCCAGTCGCAAACACATACCACATAGGGAGTCACATCAGCCTGTTAATTGGTTTACAATTTTTTTCAACATCTAGCCAGTAGGCTACCCATTTTCACCTGGATGGAGTGAAGCAATGGGGATAAATTTGCTTGTTCAAGGTGTTGATAACGTGCCTTGAGGCGTAAATAAAATCAACAATATAATGTAAGTCGTAGGGCAAGAAGTAAAACACAGGTACACTGGATGAATGGTATGAGAGAGAGAGACCAAACTTTTATTTTCCGAAGACCGTCCTGTCGCACATTCGTTGTCATAGTCACGGTCGTTTAATACATATTTCATCAAGAGAAGGAAAAAGACACAAATGGTCTGAAGGGGGGTTCAAACCTGGTACCTTTAGGGCTAAGTCCAAAGCCTTAACCACTTGGTCATTGTGCCTCCAAAGCAGGAATGTTCTCCCAAATCTATGTACATTAAAAAAAAACAAGACAAAACAAAAAAAACAAAGAAAAAACAAAGCATTTGGATTGGCCTAGAACTCACTGTCCTTTAGTTGGTGTTTCATGATGCTTAGGGTTCATAATAAAACTCAACAATTTCTTGATAGGATTCATGCTTAAGCTTACAGATGGTTTATCTAGTGTTGGAAAGTCGTTCTGTTGTCGGTGATAAATGTTTGGGTTATTCAATTAAGAAGGCTATGTAATCTTTAATGTAGATGCTCTTCTTAGGAAACAAAACAAATCAGTGAATTCAACATGTCCATGTGCAAAATGTATTTTATTGCTTAGCACTAGATTTAAAAAAAGGTTTGGGGGATAAAACAACCAATGCTCTTAATGGGCTGTATTCACTTCAACAATCTCTTACAATCACTAGCCATCTAATTGGCTCAACAGTTTGCTAAAGATAATTTCGCATGATGTTGATCACTTAATCTCTGATTGCTAGACTGGTCTCAGCATGGACATAATCATGTCTACATAACGTTCCAAAATTTAAATTTGTCTCACTCAATATTTCTTCCTCCAATGCTCTTCAATGCTTGATGGATGACAGATTTGGCCGTAGGACTGTTGCCTTGCTTCTGCTCTTTGGAACCACAATTTGTGGTCTTGGCTCACTGGTCATCTTTGAAACAGGTTAGTTGGTTGGTTGGTTGCTTGCTTGCTTGCTTACTTGCTTGCTTGATCGATTGATTGGCTGCTAGATTGGTTGTTCATTGACTTGATTTTCATATCCCTTTTGACCATGAATAACAATGGATAACATTAAAGAAAACTTATTATTAAAAATGATCGATAAAGATATATGCAAAAAAAAAAAGCCTCAGTTTAGTTCTAGCAGTGGACAAAGGAAACGTCTAGCATGCATAAAGAAAAGAAGGTTCTATAAATGAAAATTTGTAACTGGGAGAATTTGAAAACAAGTATAAAGAAATAAAAAGCAACACAACAAGCATGCAGGTCAACCCATACTAAATGTAATAATATTATCAATAGGATAAATAATGACACAAATAACAAAAGTTGTGGGCCTACATAAGAAATGAAGATAACTGTGGAATTTCAATGTTTTCTTATCTAATCCCAAAAATGTATCTATATTCATGATCACCGATTAATTATTTCCCACTTTTTTTTTCTCACCCGGACCAGTGTCTGATGAGGACCAGAACAAGCTTGCCACGACCCTCTTATGCCTGATTGGCACAGGGTTTTTGAGTGGAGGCTGGGCCTCTGTCATGGTACTCAACAACGAGTCGTACCCAACTGTCCTCAGGTGAGTGGATACACATCAGATAAATCTGTGAGTCACGGCAGGCCATCAGCTCACAACCCTAAGTCTCATAAGAACCCAAAGACCTTAAGAAGACCAGCTTTGTGAATGCCAAAACAACTAAACATTGCCCCTCATCCCAATAATACTAAGGCATGGCGGATGTGTATTAGAACATTTAGTGTTGTTTTATCTCTTGGTTATTATTTAAAGTAAAACCTTAGCACTGTTTGATGGTATTCCAATTCGTCATGGTTTTTTACATTGAATTAACATCTGTTCTTGTTGTCCTTTCCTCTACAGGAGCCTGGCCTATGGCTCGGTCAATATGTCAGCTAGGATTGGTGGAATTTTGGCACCTTTCGCATTTGATTTTGTAAGCCTGCAACATAGCTTGTACTTTATTATAATACAAATATAATATATCAGCCTCAAAGTGGAGGGGGAAAGTGTGGTGGGGTGGAAGAAGGAGGGGAAGCAGGTTGTGAAAAATCAATATGACTCAAGTTTGTGCAAACATCAGTCACATGGCTAAGTTTTCTTTTTGCTTTTGCTTGCATTTGCTTTGGCATTTTGTTTTCTTTTGTTTTGTTCCTTTTTTTTTTTTCTCATTTTGTCATAAGATAGGGTAACCAGTGAAAGATATTTGAAAAAGATATTTATACGAAAATGCCTGCGTAGTATGTTTAATGCTGAGTACCTTATTTAATATAACAGTACAACAGAACATGACTCTGTGTGTGTAAGATAATTTTACTTACATAGTGAAAGGGGATTTAACATTACAACAAGCAAATGCAATATGAAGCTCAATAAAGATATAAATTATGTTGTTAATGATTTGTATCCTTTTATTGCATTAACCAGAAAGCCATGCCTATCCTTGCATATTGCTTGTTGGGAGGATTGATGGGGCTGAATTGTCTTCTGCTCTTTTCTATTGATGAAACACATGGCCTGGATATGCCGGATACACTACAAGAAGTAAAGAAGATCAAAACTGTTTTGGTGGAGGATCCTTCCATCAATGAGAGTACTCAACTCCTATCCGAAACAAATAATGATAGAATAGACACTGCAAATGACAACTACGGAGCCACGAAAGACATATGACCAATTTAGATGATTACCAACGTGTGCATGTGTTTTGGTTTTGTTGTAATATTATTGCTATTTGTTAATCATGTTAATATTGTTGTGTTTGTCGCTGTTATTGTTGTTATTATTATCATTATGTTATGCTTTGGCGTAAAGTTCAGAAATTGTATCTGAACCCCAAATAAATTTATTTGTGCGTTTAGGGAAATTGTAAAGTCCTGAGCATTTCAGGTATCTGTCATCCGCAATTATGCTGACTGGCTGCTTTACTGACTGATTCTACCAAGGACAAGGGATGATTCAATTAAAGGTTTGATTCAATTAATGCATATTTCACTTTGCTGAATGACTGAAGGCATGAATAAAAATTACCATAAGAGGGATTGAACAAATGAATGCTTTATTGATAGATTTGATTAATTTATACTGCTTAAAGAAATCTGCTTTTCCTCCAAAAATATATATTTTTTGTTTTTAATGTATTCTTCCTTTGATTCAAATATGCAATTTGCTATTTTATATTATAAATATTTACTGGTATCGAGCAAGAAGATGGATGTCAAAACAAAATGGGGTAAAAGACGCAATTGTAAAAAAAAATATAAAGAAAGACAAAGACAAATAAAAAAACAACAAAAAAACCTACAACAACAACATAAAGATCAACAGCAAAAACAACAAAAGCAGTATCGTAAATTGTCCCTACTATAATTTGAAGATTATTATGCAATCATGGATTTATTTGAAATTCTTACTATTTGACTGTGTTCATCAAACATAATAATATATTTATTTGCTTTATCATGGATTTTTTAAAATTTTTTCATTATCCATTTTGATCAAGATTTATGTTGATTTTTAATGCGGCTCTTTATGAATATAATGTTTCTCAGTCAGTTATCAATGTGATTCATCAGTAAACTTTAAGACAGATATACATGTTGTGTTAAGGTAAGTTAATTATAATGCACATTGTCTACACAGAATGCCTGTGATATTTACTCTCAATAATAAAATAGATTGGGTTAATATTTTATGAATCATATAAAGCCAATTTATTTTGAGTCTTATTAAACTTATTATCTCTTTTCAAAGAAGATTTGCATCTGATGCTGATAAGCTTAAATTACACTGTCTCATCGGAACTCTGCAGCCATTCTTCAATGAACAACCATTGTATGACGTGTCTCCATGATGTCTTTTTTGTTCATGAATGTTCAATAATATATTAAATTTATAATGCGAAATTATAATACCCCTCAGATCAATTCAATTGGACCAGGGTTTTTGTTTTTTTTGTTATTGAAAGCATTGCATGTATACATCTGATTTTTATTGCTGTTTTTGATTTTTTTTAGTGCAATGTATTTTGTCTGATATTCTGATAATATGGCCAATATTATGAGGATACTCTGTTGCTTAGTCAACATTAACCTGGCCATCATCATCATCATTTCCACTACCACCACCATCACTTACATTGTCATCATCATCTTCATGGTCATTTTTATCATCGCCGTCGTCGTCATCATTGTCGTCGTCGTCGTCGTCGTCGTCGTCGTCGTCGTCATCATCATCATCATCATCATCGTCATCATCATCAACTCATTGTCAATTTTGTCATTTTTTTAAACTACCATTGTTATTACTACCAGTACTTGTTACTACATGTATTATCATTGTCATTACATTTTTTATGGTGGTTGCTTTTGTCATCATGTAATTACAAAAAAGTCAACAGCATTTTGTCATATTGTACAAAAAGTCTTCAAATAGCATAATTCAGCTATGGGCTTTCATTTTTATCTTTATTGTTACCCGTATGTATTTTTGGGTTGCTGCTTCCAAAATTTGATATTTTTTTAACACGCCAAGGAAATTTTATTATTTAAAGATGAAAACACAACAAATGTATGATTGCTTTTGCAGCATGCTTTCATCAACATTGAACGACACTAGTGGACTATGCATTTTTCTTTATCTGTGTCAATCTGTAAAATATAATGTATTTTTAATAATCAAGTATGATGGATTTATGATATCTTAAGGCATCTTAATCAACATTTCGTTTGTTGATAAACATGTGTGTTTATTGTACATGTGTATGTTTGTGTGAAACATGAAATATAGAGATAGAGAGGGACTGGTAGAAAGATAAAATTGATACAGAAAGAGAGAGAGAGAGAGAGAGAGAGAGAGAGAGAGAGAGAGAGAGAGAGAGAGAGAGAGAGAGAGAGAG
>JBCJKF010115018.1:0-10245 GCA_039654545.1 Plocamopherus ceylonicus | reverse complement strand
ATTCTAGTTTTATGACATTGTCTGATTTCATAACATTGCCTGATTTCAGGCAATTGCCTGAAAACTGACAGGCCTGACGAACAGTAACTTATTAAACCAGTGGGCCTGTTTTTGGCAAAGAAATAGTACGAAGAGTTACAAAAAGCATGTATGTTTCTTGAAAGTAAGGTGTGAATTGGAACTAAGCCAGTCAGAGATAGCGAAACATTTGAAGGTATTACATGTAGTATCATTGAGTAGGAAGAAAATCCAACTTCCTTTTTTTCCCCTTTTATTTATTTATTTTTTTTTCCAGTTGGGGTTCAGTTTTTTACTTGTTTTTGTTTGTTTTTTGGTTTTTGGAGGGTTTGGGTGGGGGTTTTTTGTTTTGTGTTGTCTTTTGTATATTGCTTGTTTTTGTTTGTTCTTTTGTTTCATGGTTTTTTGTTTGTTTTTTTACTAATGTTATTGTTGTTCAGGTTTTTTGTGTACTTTGTTGGATTTTTTTTACTACTATTATTGTTGTTGCTGTTGCCTGTATTAACCAACAAGATCATCATGCAGAGAGCTTTAAAAACAGGAAAGAAAACTTAGGGCTTGAAGAATTAATGATCAAAGATATGCTCTGAATGACAAGACATTGACTTGTGAAAAGGAATAAAAATAATCTCTTGATAAATCAAGCTTTGTACATAGGCTGAATTAAATGATTACGAGAGCAAATCCACTCTTAAACCAATTTAAGTGAAATTACAAGACACAAGATAGTCCTTGACTATCCATGAGCAAACCGTGGACAGTTAACAAGAGTAAATGCAATGCTACATCATCTTTCTTCTTTTGATTCATCTGACTCAGAATGTGATAGAGAGAGAGTTGTAACAGACGGTATTTTTCAAGATGAAAATGAATTGAGAGCAAAGGTGAGAGAGGAAGTGGAGACCAATACTAAGTACCTGTCAGTTTAAAATCAAACAAAAAAAGGACAACACAGAAGAACTGCAAACCCTGGACAACATGCACATAGCTAAGAGCATGGGGGGAAAAACTGCTGACTGACAAAAGTAAACCTTTCTCCGATTGTGAAAAATTTATACAATAGCATACATATACACATAGTTATTTTCTACATCCACAAAGATGTGCATGCTTACAGCCTTATAAAATCATTTTCATTAAGAAGACCTTGTATAAATATGAAGGATATGACTCAATACAATGTCCAATGGCATACAAATTGTAATATTGTCAAGATTTGATAGAAATTAAAGATAAACATAAAGGTACATATGAAGTACATGTAGCATAAAAGCGTGTTGCTCCACAGTGTCTTTCTACAGTGTGCTTTTGAGTGGATTTGAATGGTCGATGAATTTAAATAAGAATCAAGCAAGAAAAAAATTGAAGGATCCTCCACACAAAATAAATCTGTAATGGAAGTACAAATGATGTTTAATGCCATTGATACCTACACACAGCAGTCCAAAGGTAGAGATGACAAAAACTATCAGCAAAAATCAGGCCTAGCACAGCATTGAAGCCTTAAAACCAAGTAAGTGAAATTGCAAGACACAAAGTAGTCTTTCACTTCCCATAGATCTCTATCTACGAGGCTTGTCCGGAAAATAACCGGGCTTTCCCAATATCTCAAGAACTAATCATAATTTTTTGAATCAACAAATTGCAGGTGCTTTTTGCACCAATACACTCCCTGAACACAAATTTTGAAGTTCCTCGGTGACCGGATATATTTTTTATGTCCAGGTAAAGATGGTGACCACCTTAAAGAATTGGTCAAAGTTGAAAGTCAGAGCTGTACTTCGATTTTTATATACAGGGAGGAGACCAATGACAGCGTGTGACCTGGTGGTGACACAAATGAGGAACCCTTACACAGTGAAACATTTCTGAATCATATGATCACAGGAGACAAAACCTGGTTCCACCAATCTGCCCCTGAAACAAAGAAAGGCTCAATGACTTGGAAACACCCATCCTCCCATACAATCAAAACATTTAAGCGTCAACCCTTGATCACTTGGTGAAAAAAGTCATGGCTACAATGTTTTGGGATACAAGAGGCATTGTCCTAGATGTTTTGCCCCCTGGATTAACTGGCAATGCTGCAACCTATTATGAGACATTGGACAGACTCAGAGAAGCCATTCGCCGAAAAAGACCTGATCGTCTGAGGAAGGGCGTTATTCTGCAACACGACAATGCGACGCCACTCACAACAAGTTCGCTAAAGATTGGCTTAATTTAAGAAATGTAAATAGGAAACATCACATCCACCACACAGTCCTGATCTGACACCTTCTGATTTCCATATGTTTGAGTCCCTCAAACGCCATCTTGCCGGAAGGAGATTCGATGACGACGAGGAACTCGTGGATGCGGCACAAGAATGGTTAGAGTCTTGACGAAATTTTCTGCAGGGAGGGTATTTTTTCTCTTCTGCACCGGGGCACCGTTAAAACTAAAGTGTCCATCTTGATGGGGATTACGTCGATACGTAGCTAAGTGGCACCAGTTAATTGTCAGTAAGTTTCAGTTTGATCATTCAAGTGATAAACACACAGTGGCAAAAGAACAGGTATTTTCCGGACAAGCCTCGTACATCAGACTATGACCTTTCTATAGCAAAATCGAAATGTGTAAAACTTATCATATTGCACATGACTACAAATAGTGAACCTAACTTTCTTTCCCTAATCGACTCAAATAAATGTTGGCATCGAACAAAACTTACACAAACATCAGTCAAACAGTAAAAATGCCCTTCAAACTACACGAAAAAAAAGAGTCATTTGGCCTGAAAAGTGCAAAGTGAGTCTACGCTTTCATTTTGACAGAGAAATGACTGTAATTTAAGAGAACTTTAAATAATATTACAGCTAAAATGATAAAGAAGACATATTTAACCAATGGAAGGAATAAACAATGTAAATTGAAGCAAAACTAATATGTCAATTGAAATGAATAATTAGTGCCATTAAATCTTTCTTCTTACATTCCATTTTCCTTTGCACATTTATGCACCCTGTCTTGCTAAACAGCTGATTCAAATGCAAATTATTCTGCACCCATACACACAAAAAAACAAACACACAAAAATAAGACTTTTACTGGGGAAAAATAAACAGCCTCTGACCATGACAAAATGGTTTTTGAATGCATATGCAATACATTAGACCTGCCAACTTTTGAAAATATTTTGTTCCAATTGCAGTTTGTTTTCTACTTATATGACAAAATTTTGTCATCCTCTTGAGACCATTAGACAACATGAAAATTTGCACAAATATGAAATCTTAATACACAAAAAATTGAGAGGTGGCAAGATCTATAAAACAGGCTAAACCTGAAAAAAAAAAATCAATAACCGTTTTACAGTAGATGGCAATGCCAATAATCTAAATGACAGCATTGAACTGGACAGAAACAAAGGTTAGGAGTAGGACATGAATACAATTTGCAGTCCCAAGTAGAAGCCAGTTATTTTTCATGGCTGACCTGGAAAATCGTTTAATGACAGGCAACTTTTCAATTCAATTTTCACTCTATGATCCATACAGAATAATAACATGGTAGGCAACATAAGATGTTAAAGAAAAAAAAAACAATGCAAAAACAACCCTTATTATTATGGCAGACCAATGACTTAACAAATGAATCAAAGCGTGAACAAAAAAGGGTTGACTATATTAATGTAACAAATATGCCTGCAACTGACTCGGAAGACTGCATAATATTGATATTAACCTGAGGAAAATATGTAAATATTACATTTCATTAAGTGAATATTATAAATTCATGTCACATCAGCAAGTGGTTACTTAAACTTTTCATAATTTTTTTTTCTTTGCACAATCATATGAAAGCACACACTCTTGGGTAGATGATAACACCCTGAAAGAACTAGCGCAACCACTCATATAAACCAAATAATATGACATTAAAAATCCTATCAAATGACAGGAGATGTATGTTGGACGCATTTCACCATTCCACTTGCAGATATGATTCATCGGGCAAATACAATTTATCTAACTTTACTTAATTATACCATTCTAACAAACAAAAATTATGGCAAACCGAGAAGCAATTTTCATTTGCAGTGCACTTAAATCTTTTCTGATTCAATTATCATATTCACCAACGAAGGCACTCATAATATTTAACAATCACCAGCATAGGGATAATGATGGCCATAGCAAATTTATCAATAAACTAGACATAAAAAAACAGAAATAATGAAAAGGAAAGAAGATACAACAAAATAAAATAGAGAGGCTTTAGCCAAGTGCATTATATGGTGAATGCAAAGCTGAATTGTGGAGTAGAAATAAGAATATGAAAATATTTTAGTACCCACTGACAGCATGCAGTTTTAAGCAGCCAGAAAATTTATACCAAAATCAATGAATGGAACATTAAACAAAGCAAGCTAGATAAAAGGAAAACAAAACTTTACTCATAGGTGAGTATTTTCAATTCTTGTGCAATTGTGGTGAAACCTTAATACAAGACCTTAAAAACCAATGAAAATCATAAATTCATAAATATTCAAACTGAATACTTATTAACAATATTTTCAAAAACAAAGACAAAGAAAGATATCTCGAACAAAGGACATAGTTTCCTTTCAATTAAGCAAAGAGGCCTTCTGGAGATTCCAATTCAACCTAGAAATTCTTCCAGAAATTTTGAGCCCCTATTCAAATGAATTTGATATGTGTGACTGTGTGTGAGTGAGAATATATTTGATGAGGATATATTTAATTTCAAATCCTAACATATTTCTGATAACAATTGATTCATACAGCAATTAAGATAAAATTGCCATCTCTATTTCTGTTTCAAGGTCTTAAAACAATCCAACAGAATCTCTGTATGAAAAACATACACATTTCTAAACAGCCTAAACTACACTTAAGACAATTATAGAGGGGAACTTAAGATATGATATTCATGCACAAGAGATAAGTCTATTAAAAAAAAAAAATTAAAAAGGGAGAAAGAGAATTATACATTTGGAAAAAATGGAAAGGAAAAATAAACATTGATATGTTATTTTAAAAAAACATATTTGTGATGGGAGAAACAAGACTGAAGTGAAAAAGAAAAGAAGAATCAGAATAAAAACACAGCAGTAGCTGTTAAGAACAGGTCAAGAGAATATTGACAACTTCTCCCGTGTTTTCATAATCAGACTACAGCAATACCTTGCATTTCAGCACTCCACACAATAAATTAAGACATATCTACAAGTTATCCAAAACATGCAGCAAGACTAATTTTCAAAAAAATCCAAAGACAAAGTGCATCAAATCCTCTACACCAACTTCATTGACTCCCTGAAGAAAAAAGAATTACATTCATAGCCATTGTACTTGTTTATCACTGTCTTGATTGCTCTACTCCCCTTCCTCTACTTCAAAATAAATATCGACCATATCGTAATATAAGATTCTCATCCGAAGCAACTTAGCAACTTGCCTTATCACTCCTAAAACTAAATCAAACATTGGTGAAAGGTCATTTAGCTAACTTGCTCCTTAATGTGGAAAACCTTAAGGCAGGATATGTGGGAATCAAGCTCTTGAAATTTTTAAGAAAGCCACAAAGACTCGCCTTTTTAAATGATGGATCATTTGGAACTCCTCTGTGTATTTTTAATCAAATACAATATGATGATGTGATTAAGTTATGAATGTGTGTGAGTGCAAATGTGCATGTTTGCATGTGGACATTGTATTTTTTTTTTCACATGAAATTATTTAATCTTGGATGACATATTCTAACAAGCCGCAAATCAAAGCTGTATTATTATTGCTACATACCTTTTAAAATAAACCTTTTTCACAAAATTGTCTAAAAGAACTAAACCATGAGATTAAAAGGGGCAAAGATAGCCTAAATCACTAAATAAAAAGTACTGACGCCTAAATTTGCCACTCATGGACCAATTAAAAAGGTAAAAACCACATATTTTATCAATTTTCCTTTTCCACAAACAAAAAATGAACACAGCAAAAGAGCTGAAATGAAAAATGGTGTGTAACATATTACTATTTATGTCATCAGTTGCACAATAAAAAATAAAAAAAAGGTGTATTAGTTAGAACAGCCTCCATCTAACTGGTATGTTTATCATCATCCAAATTAACCTTGCCCTTGAGAGCTACATACTTAGCAACACTAGCACACCAAGCAAACTTGGAAGTCCTTTTATCATTTCATTTTCCTCTTAAAATGTAATTTTTCAGGGTTTGGTGCAAGCAAGGACATATATGTGGAGAAGAAGAGGTGGAAGCGAAGATCAATGAACAGGAAAAGAGGAGGGCATTGACAAAAGTACTCACAGGATAAAGTAATGAACTCTAATGACACCCTCTTAAATGCATCCAAACACTGATAGAATTAGATCTACAAAAAATACGAAAACATTCTTTTCATCAGAGGAAAGTCCTCAATTTTCTTTTTTCCTCTTTATACAAAATTGTATAGCTGGTCTCGTTCTTGCACTTATAGGCATGCAATCAATAATTTGCTCACTCAACCAATTGAAGACAGCTTCTCTTTCATGCACGCATAGGCAAGCAATCAATAATTTGCTCACTCAAACAATCGAAGACACCTTCTCATTCATGCAATAATTTGCTCACTCAACCAATTGAAGACTCCTTCTCATTCATGCACTTATAGGCAGACACTCAATAATTTGCTCACTCAACCAATTGAAGACACCTATCTAAATACTGAAAGGAAGAGACAAGATAATGACTAAGTGAATCCTATTTTTATTTTCTCTCCTTTTTATTACTATGTAAATGTATGTTTTGTCATCTAGGGATAATAACAATATCATTGCATATCTTCTGGAGCAAATTCATTTGAGCAAGCAACTCTACTTAAAATTTAATTATCAACTTTTTCCAATTAATATTTCGAAACATGTAAATTATATTTTGTACATATTCACAAATTCAAGGGTGTTAGTGTAACTTAAATATATAAAATGATAGTAAAGACTAATAATGACAGTTTCATTAATAAAGAATTACCATACAAAAGTTCGATAACAAATCTAAATTCAGAAACAATGTTATGTTTATACCTCTGCAAAAGTGGTCCTCTTTCACCTTGCAAACAATGATTCTTTTTCTTTCTTTTTTTTTTTCTACATTTCATTCTGTACTCCAGATATTTTGATTGAACTTTTCTCTTACATGAGTCTAGAATAAGAACAAAAAACTATTTTAAGCAACAAAACATCATAAGGTGTACACAAAGCTGTAATGTAAAAACATGTTAACCCCAGTACTAAAGATGAATAAAATGATGTTTGGTGTTTGAAACCAGTGAGGAGGATATATGGGATTAAGAGGTTAAAGGACATAGTAACAGTAATGATCACTATGAGATCCAAATCTTTAATATTATCAGTCTGCATTTATTTGTATATACACATGTACACTTTGTTAACACACATGTGCCACACATAATCATGTACAAATTGCAAGGCTCTATCAACAAAGAATTTTAAACAGGAACACAGGATAAACATTTAAAGTACACAAACAAAAAACATCCTTCAATCCAATTTTGGTTTAAAACCTTAAATTAAAACTTAAAAATAATGGAATGGGGTGTTACTAAATTTAAACACCAAAAATAAAAATAATTTATTTTGAAAAAAAGCTGAGTCTCTGTCTTATCGCAAATGGAATGAAGGAATATTTCAGGAGGCCAAAATTAATTTCACTTTTGTGCACAGTGCACAGTCACATGACCACTTCTATACTATATTTTCATCTTAATAAATAAGGTCATTGAAATGAAATACATGACGGACTCCCGTTGTAACCAAAAACTTGCGAAGAAACCAGCTATGAATGAACAAAATAAACAAAAAAGGACAAAAAAAACAAAAACAAAAAAAAACATTTCTCATACCCTCAAACAAAAAGAAAAAAGTTAACAAAACAACACCCCTCCCCCAAAAAATAAACACAAAGCAACCACAACAAAAAAAAACAACCCTGATTTGCAAAGTTGGGTGTATAAATGTAATGGAGGGATATGATCTAACCTTATGTCACCTTCAAATGAACTGAACTTTTAAGCAATACTTTGTGTGAATCATCTCATCATATGAGCAAAACTGATAAATTTCGGTGCTTAATACCCAACAATCTGAATGAGAAAAAAATATTTCCTAAGCAGCCAATCACAGTGACAGAATTTGATTTCTATTGATTGTCATACTAATCAAGCTCATTCGTTTTAATAAACTGTTAAGCCCTTTGAGGTCTGCAGATCAAATGTGAACTTGCCAAAATCAGAACAGAACATCAGGGGGGTTCCTTTTTTAATCTTTTAACCCCTAAGACAAAATTTGTCATATTGTCATTTTTGGCATGTTCATGACACTCATCAAACATGATAAGAAATGCAGATCTAAATTAGATATCATTAAACTTGTTTGATTTGATTTTAATCTTGGAAAGATTGGTAGCATATCAGAGAACCACATAATTTCTAGAAACAGGCTTTAATTTCAATGGTAGGTGAAAAATTATAAAAGTCTCCATAGAATAACCCTGGCTCAACCCAAATGAAGTAAAAACAGTGAAGAACTCATGGATGGTAAATTGATTAGAACAGCTCACTGTCAAGAAAAAAAAATTCAAAACAAAAAACAATCAACAAAATTTGTGACTTTGATCAAAAGTTTTGCTGCCGCTTCCTCTTTGCATCAATAGCTTCCAAGATGGGTTGCCGCTTGGCTTGATATCTGGCCCGGAGCTCTTCAATTTCTCGTTCCATCTCTGGGTCCAAGTCTGCTAGGCGACGCTCCAACTCAGAAGATGATAGAGTTCTTAACTGGAATGATTTAAAGTTGCATTAATTGAAAGAAATGCAGGAATGAAAGCATCAACCAGGGCTTTCATAAGCTCTTTTTTAAGTAATTTAAATTCAAACATTTTTGTAACAACTGAATTAGATTGTTGAATGGTGGAAAAAAAAGAGAGAATAACATCTTTTGAAACATCAAAAACTGACTTAAAAAAAGATTTGTGAAGAACTTATTCATAAATGAATAACAGAAGGGCAAGTAAATCGAGTCAAGTCTGTTTATATACTGGAGACCAGAAAGCAAGAAACCAAGAAGTGAAATTGGCATTAGAAAAAAAAAAAACCACCCAAGAAACTGCTTTAAAAGTAATCTACATTGGGAAATCAATAAACTACATTGCCCCTGTCTCAACATCGTCACACCTTCAAATGAGTATAATATCCCTACCTAAAATTTTGACTCAGGCTGATAGGCAGTCTAATGGTAAAACTAGGCAGTTTAGCGAGCCGACTTGCGGTGGCCCGATTCACCTGCACGAAGGTCTGTAGACTTTTGTGCCCGGCCGTCGCAGTCCGTAATTTGGTGTGTGTAGACAATCGTCATTTTCGTTTCGTTATCTGAATCCTACCACCACTTCCGATACATCTTTTTAAAGCTAGAAGAAGCAGCTTCACAATGGCGGCCTCCATTGGAAGATCGAATCGGTGAAACCAGAGATATTTACATTCAAAAATAAGGTAAGTTTTAAGACCAAATATTTTGAAAGCCTCTTAACTAATATTAATGAATCTTGTTTTAGGGTTAGATTATTCATTTACCCTACTTTTGACACCAATTGCGTTAAATTTGATCTTGCCAATCAGATTTGGGGCTTCCAACAAATAAGCCTTGTTTTGATAGAGTTGAGACCCAGTGAGCCGTACGGCCGAGCAAACCCCTTGATCTAAAAATAGACCTGCTCGGGATCTCACATCCTTACAGTTTAGGGCCCACCGTAAAATTGATTTATTAATGATTTATTAATTTTGTGAAAGCCTCTTGGATAATAATTTTCATGGGAAAATAACTGTAGATCTACATCGATTATGTGTGCAATTGAACTAGTGATGCTTCTCAATAATGGCAATGACTCCCTTTGTTGACAACAGCCTAGCGACAGGAGCAAGCAAGTTTTCATCTGTAGCCTACTTGTACTTGTACATAGCCTACATTAGCCAGCTATTATGAACAATCTCTTAGTTCTCCCAGTCCTCTCTTTCTCCCTCCCCTCCTTTGCTTCTCCCTTTCCTCTCTTTTTATCTCCCTCCCTCCCATATCTTCCTCTATCCTTCTTTCCTCCCCTCTCTCCCCCACCCTCTTAGAAGAGAAGGCCCGTGTCTAACCCCCAAAGTTTCTAATCT
>JBCJKF010114907.1:0-10248 GCA_039654545.1 Plocamopherus ceylonicus | reverse complement strand
TGAGTTACGGCAGGTCCCTACCTGTCGTAAAACTTACACCAGGGACAAAGCGTTCGTAAGCGCAAGTCGGTAATGGAACATACCACGTAGGCCTTAGTCGGGCTTTAAGAAGGATTTAAGAAGGCGGAAGGGGTTACGAAATAATGGTACAAACAGGCCAGTGTGTATCATGCGTCCACTGGAGCTTTGGCTTTCCTCTTTCGGCTTCTAACACAGTTTTCCAACTGCAACCCTTCTGTTTGTTGTCAGCAAGAAAATCTTTTCAATAATTGCTCAGCCGTCTTATTGAATTTTTTCTTCCCATGATTCGATTCCAATTCTGGGAATATTGTGTTTTGCCTTCCTGTAGGCACAATATTATGTTCACTACACTTAATTTTGTTATTAGTTTAGGGATTTTTGCTTATTCACATTGTAGGGCTCTCTTAAAGAAAAAAAAAAGGAAAAATTTATATATATATTTTTTTTACTGAGTGTTGATTCATCAATCTTTTAAGCCCCGAAAACTTTTGTGTGTCCTTCCCCAGGGTTGTTGAACTGAGTCACACAAATCGCATGGAGTCTCAGAACGTGGCCATTGTCTTTGGGCCGACACTGTTGTGGCCGGAGCTGGAAACTGGAAGCCTGGCTCTCAACACTGTCTTGCAGTCCAAAGTAGTCGAATTTATGCTTGTAGAATACTCTGACTTGTTTAAGTGAATGGGACTGAAAGAGAAAGCAAGATACAAGACTAGACCTGCAACACAAGATGATATGCCCAAGTGTAAAAGCTTTTGGCTGTGTGCAAAGTATATATATGTTTGACTGCCAGTTTGAGAGAGTGGGTTATTGTATGGCATTTCTGTCTGGTGCAGAAAATGGTGAAAATGTTTTTTCCTTGTGGGTTCTCATGTGATAGGTTTGAAGCTCATTTAAGCTGTTTTTGTAAATTATACAAGACAACTTAAGTTTATTATTTATTTCTCTCTCCAATTTTTTTTTTGATTTTTGGTCTCACGTTGTTGAATATGACATAGGGGACAATTTAATTTTCACACTCTTTATTCTATGAGCCTGATAAGGTGAGGTTACTAATTGGAGCTGAAACTTTTTCAGTCGAGTAGTGATGCATTTCATACTCCCAGATGTCGCCACCAGACAGGACCAGTCGGCGTTGATCGATTGCTGTGGAAAGATAAGGGTCAAGCAGTGCGGGATCAGTGAAGGCAAAAACTCATGGACGTGACCATTATTGCTGGGCCTTACAGTCTCCTGACCTGCATTCAAAGGTCATTCAACCATCATTGAGGGGAGCCTACACCGATTCTGTGGCTTCTGAAAAATGCAAATAAAGAGTTAAGACGAAACAAATAAGAGCTTTGATTGCAACATAGTATATTTACATTATTGTAATAATGTGGTATATAAACTTCAGTATTGACCTTTTTTCTCTTTTTTGCCTTTTTATTGTTTCTCCATTTTTCTTCAACACAGCCTATATATTTCTCACTAGTTTATGTTGACGATTGATCTTGAACTCAATTTCTTTCTTTCTCATTTCTTTTGTTTCTTTTTTTTTTTTTAAAGCACTGTTAGTATTATCATCCAACAAAATCATTGTAAGTGACTCAACCAAAATTGCTTCTAATGTTGAGGGCTTTTTTTTTGGTTTCTTGTTTTTTTTTGGGTTTTTTTTTCTCTCCTCATGATGAGACACAATAACAAATTTGTAAAGATGTGGTGATGGGAATATCAATTTCCCAGTTACTGATATTCATAATCATCACTGAGAGGTAAGGTTGATTAACTCACGTTTTTCAATCTCCAGGGAATATTCTGTCTCCTTCAGCACATGTATTGATGACATGTAGAAAAGTCTGATATACTTTATGTCAGAATCTGGAACTTTGTGTTCCTTTGTTTGGTTGGGGGAGTTTAATTTTTGTTTGTTTAAAGAGTCTTTCCCTGTGTGGTAAAGGAAATTTTGTCTCTCCCTGTTTGGTAGAGAGAACTTTGTTTTTCCCTGTTTGCAGGGATAACTTTGTCTTGTTTAAGTAGAAGGAGCTTTATCTCCCTTTGTTTTGCAGGAAGAGCTTTTGTCTTTACTCAAGTTTTTCCTTTTAATCTGTCCTTTTCCCGGTTAGAAATTTGTCACTCTACTTACTATTATCCTCTTTTGTTGACGAAATTTATTTTATTTATTTATTTTGTTTATGAAATTCATATTATTTATTTAGTTGATGAAATGCATTTTATTTATTTAGCAATGACATTAATTTTATTAATTTATTCGGCTTTTGATTATCTGTGCCTTTCATTTAACAAATGTGCAGGGTGATCTGCTCTTATTTACATTTTTTTTTCACATGCTTAAATTCACACAAGAATATGTATGCTAGAGATAGCCAGACGAATTTATGAATGAAAAGCGTGAATTGAATGTGTGAGAGAACTGTCTTTGAGCTGTTGTCAATGGACACTCAGAAGGTAAATAATATACTGCCATAACATGTTGGTTGCGCAATGAAACGTTCCACTTATGTTTATTTGCATTTTGTTTTCATCTGCTGTATTTAAATGTTTAAGTTTTTGTCAGTTGCAATGATAGGTATGATTTGAGTTGAAATCACTGATGAAAATATTTCTCATGTGATATAAAGAAGAACCTGTCAACAATGACCATCACAGTGAAATCGACAAATGGTCATAGCTGGGTGGTCTTTCTTGAGGGGTTGTCTATAAAAAGGGTTGTTCAAAAATTGTTCACTTCTATCTACATCTCTCATCAAATCTAGAGAGGCTAGATCTGCTTTTGCCATGTCAGTGAGCATTCCTTCTAGATATCTATTTTGGACAGATAAAAACCTTCAATACTGCATTAGTTTGAGGGTGGAAGCATCTCGACTCGAAAATCTTACAAACGAACGACAATGATTGTCAACTTCCAATCAGGTCGGGCCTAATGGTACTTGACCAAATAAAAGGACCCACAAAATATTTTCAGTTACGCAACTTGAAACAGGAAGGAGGGTGGCTTTTTAGCACGTGTTCTCGCATGTAGGCCTCTATCAACTGTGTAACAACAGAAACACCTTTGTACCATTATGCGATGCTTGCTGCACATAGAGTTGCTTATATTTGCAGCTATCTGCTAGCATTACAATTAATAATATAGGCCTATTATAATGCAGTATCATTGGCTCTCTGGTACAAAGACTAACCTTTTACTGCCTTCCCCTACCATCTATCCCTTGCTTGCGCCTTCAATCGATACTAGCTGGCCTGGGGCCAATATCTGGACCGGACTAGGCTTCTCTTTGGGATTTGCTACGTTATCCTAGAATACAAAAGCAGATGCTGGTTCAAACATACAGGACTAAGGCATTCACGCTAAGATGCATTTGTTGAAAATTTCCCTATACATGCAGTTTATAGGCTTTTTAAAAATTGTCATTGAAATTTGTAATAACTTACGTTTACTGACTTGACTTACTGACTTGACGTAAGGGCCTTACTTCCACTCTGGTCATCTGACACAGCTGTTCAGCTACCTTTAAATATAATGATATTATCTTTATATATTATTGCATACAGTGAAACATAACTGTCACCTCTCCTCCTAAATAGCTGGACCTTTAGCTTTCAAATTTTCGCTTATAAATGTGTCACTCAGTTTGGATCTTACCTTGGTTGACCTTTTAATTTCACAACTACACGTGGAATAAATTACAAAGAAGTTTTTCCAGTACATAGTTCTCAAGGAGCGATTTATAATTCACGTCATAAAATGGTAATTACCGTAACGTTTCACTCTGGAAAATGGGACAATTCATCACACTGCACGTTTTCTGATGTTGCTGATTTTTTATTCACAAACCACACTGCCAAAATGCAACACATGACTTGCGTCACTAAAAGCAGGCCTCCATGATATAAACAAATCTTAACAAAGCGGGGAGCGTAGCTACTTTTTGAATAATGATGTTCGCAATATCTTCATCTATTCTTCACTGCAGAGTTCCATTAAGGAGATGGACAGAAAGTGTAAAAGTTTGATAGGGAGATGTTCATTTGACTGGCATGGAATTTTCTGTCTCTTTTAAAGTATTTGAAAAAGAAAAAAAAAACTTCACGTGACTCAGCTCCATCCCTCACTTCTTTCAAATCTGCAAAATGTGACGAAGTCATAACAGGTTAAAGTCATTGCATTTGTAAGAACCTGGGGAGGAAATGAGGTTTGATGTTTCAGAATAAAAAAAAAAAATGAAACAATTTTGTTTTCACCCATTGCAAATGCACTTGTTGTTTACATTTGGTGTCATTTTCATTTGATGATATCAGAATGACACCCCCTTTCCTGTTTCCTCCCCTGATTATTGTCAATGTTATAGTCTTTGTATAGAAGATGCAGGGTGAGGGTGAGTGTTTGAATTGTTGATATGTTCTCTAGAACTTTTTCTGTCAGGAGAATCATTGTTAGTTAAATAGCCCTCTTGCCTGCTTGAAATGGAGTATGATATTAATGATAATAATAATAACACTAACAAATGAAAACATATTTCTGAAGTGTTTAAGTGATTGCTTTCATGCAGCCATGTACTGCTATGTTTGGTAGTTTTGTGATAGGCAACCATGGTCTGTAAATGTCACCGCGACCTTGCCAACTATTTCCATGTTTCTCCTTTCAAACTGCAGCAGGACTTCCCTCCCTCTGTGATTTTTGCACATTATACCACTCAAAACAATTAGGGGACCACCTGTATTTTATAGCCTAAATAATTTTAAAATAGCGTTCAAAAAGTTGTTTGTGAGGTCCTGAAAGTGAGTGCTGTTCACTCTAAAGTTTAATTAATTTTTAAAACGACAATATTAACATCCAAAATATGTTTAAATTCAATAATTTTATTGTAGAAATGTTGCTTTGTTGAAAAATGGCTCTTAACTTGTTTTGAGTAGTGTAGTTTTCAGTCTTCTGTGTTAATATTAATGTTCATGTTAAATGAAAAACTGATTGAGACGGTTTCTCTAAAACATGCAATTAAAAAAAAATAAAAAATTCAGTTGTCCTGTGTGCCAGAATCAAATTGTCATATCGTCAAGCGGCTACCTTTTTGGTCTAAGTCATTTTTGCTAGTTTTGAGATAATCAATAAAAACTGTCTCAGTTCCAAGAAAACACAGTTTAGCCAACAAAACTTTCCTCAACTAGTTTGGGTTCAGTGCTTGCGGATTTAATCAAATTCAATAAATTATAATAGCTGGTGGTATAAAGATTCAAACGGTGAGTCAGTTGCATTTTGGCCTAAGTCTGACTTAGGTCAAAAAGGTATCGGCTTGACGATATCTGATCTTGTTACCTCGTCTAATTTCTTTGTTTACATAGTCAAAATGTGCCTTATACTCTACTCTGATATATGGTTTGAATATTAACTATTTATTATGGGATATAGAATGTTGAGTAACAAATGTTTCATTTTAAAGGTTCTAAGGCTTTGCATAGCTCTTTAACTTCCTTAGATACTTCTGCCAGTATTGCCTTTTTTCTTTTTGAGTGAGTCTGTGTTGTTATGTTTTGTTTTCTTTTTTTTCTTGATTTTTTAGTTGTTTTTTTCATATTTGTGTAAGTTCCTCTTACTGTCTTTTGACCATCGATCATTTTGTTTATCATCCCGACTTTCAGTATTATAAAAATATGCATCTGGAAAAAAAGAAGAAAGAAAAAGATTTCTTGTTTTAAATTGTATCATTTGTTTTCTTTACTTCATATTGTTTCATTGAACTTTCTAAAATAATTACAAATGAAAAATCTTCTGTGAAATTCTGAAGCGGAAAAAGCAAAGAAGATAAATGTCTCTTAAATGGTCTTCCAGGGGAAACTCATTGTTAACACAGCTTGCACAATGTTGATGACGACTGTCACTTAACCTTTATTTGTATTACCTTTCTCAAGTTTGCCGTTGAGTTGTAAGATTTATGGCACTCTTTTCAGAAAAGTGACAGTTAATCTCCCTTGTGGGTGACTTTCTATTAGTAACACGTTTCCACCCTTATGAGTACAAAACCAAACATTGTCTCTGTGCAAGTTTGTACAATTGTTAAGGTTTCAAGCCAAAATATGCGTCTGTAGTGTTAGCAGGCTTAGATCAAGTTCCTAAGAAACCATCATCTACATTGCATTTAGACCACCTACATGGAGCTGTACTATTCAAAATTCATTGAAAGGGTATTGAAGGGACAAGTAGGCGCACTTCTTTTTCACTCCCCTGAAAGGCTAAAACAAGCCTAGAAAGTTATCATTTTATGATCATAAATAAAATGAACTTGAAAATTAGAGCCATTCTTTTCCTTTCTTTTAAACAGGTGATATCCTTAGATAATCTTATCTAGTATAAACTTTTTTTGCTTTTGCTAAGACCAATTGAATATTCATCATTTGTTGTATAAACCTGAGTCGTATGTTATGTCACAGTTTGTCAACAAACTTACATTCATGTATACAACAGATTTCTGTGAATGCCAAATATTACAATTCAAGATTAGTGTATTGAAATGTAATGTAAAATCTTCTGTTGTGGAGTTGAGGAAAAAAAAAAGGTTTACAACCATTCATACAATAAAATATATTGGAAATTGGCCTTTACGTGATGTGATTCTTATATACCACTAGTACATAATCACCCAGTGTCATATGTACTTGCACAACAAGTGAATATTAGACGGCATAATATGGCCGTCCTGCTTCCCCCGATTTTAGAATCAGTACTCATTTGTACACTTGAGTCGAGTTTGTGAGCCTGTTTACATATTTATATAGGTTTTCCTAACAGCTGACCACTATGGATGGTAAATCACTCTAGACAGGATTGGAACTCTTTACTTAAAGAGAGACTTGCTTACACTCCTTCTCCTTGACCATTCAGCCACAGCGCCTCACAGGATGAAAAGGTGTATTGATATTTTTCCAGTAACCGTCTCAATGAGTGTCAGAACATGTATTTTCATATTTCATAGATTTTGTTCATGCATTATAGATAAATGATTGTAATTTTGTCTTGATTCTTCGTGTTAATGACCATGATAGATGTATAAATTGATGGGATGGATAAGTGATTTCAAGGAATTGAAATTTTCCAAGAAAATACAGTCTGAGATTATTCACTGTTTATATTTTCTGCTGAGATGTGAAATTTTTTTTTCTCAACATTTCTTACAAAGTCAAATATTTCACAGGCATCACCGTCATTCTACAGTCCCTTCCGAAATTTTGATTTCCAAAATCGGACAACATTTTTGTTTACGTGTGCTACAATTAATGATTTTAACATCATGATTTTGGCTGTCTCATTTTCTTGGCATTGCTCAACATTTGTCTTATGTCAGGTATACCCTCTTTTGTCATTGTATGTAAGATGTATGTTATGAATAATAAGATAAAAATCATGTCCTCCAAACCTGTATTTTCTCAATGCTGTGTATTCCTGACTGTATACAATTATTTTGTCTTTCACTTGTACGATCACTGACTCTGATATTTCTGTTAACTTCTACATATAGCATCTCAGGCAATTTGTGTTTTAGAATGTCAGTATCCCGTACCTCACACATATGTTCTTAAGTCTGTTTTTCCTTTTCTATCCTTTTCTTGCCCATGAATATATCAAAGGTTTATATCTATCTATTTTTGTGACAGACATCATGAAGAAAGTAGTGCTCCTTTGAAATTGTTGGTTGCTTGTCCATGAAATCATATTATTAAGTTGACAGACAGTCTTTCCTCTCATTGACGGCATTCCCAGTCATAATGTTAGATACTTTACAGTCGCTTATCATTCCACATTGACACTTAATCAATGATAAGAAGAGAGATGTTGACTGACTTTGAAATAATTATTCCTAAAGTTAAAGGCATTCCTGTCATGTGCATGATGTTTTTTGAGTCTGCATTTTTTGTTTTGTTTTGAACGAATGCAGATCTTAACTGCATCTTTGTTATTACTTTTTTTTCAAAAGAATGAAATTCCATTTCATTGATGCTCATTGGGAAAGTGATAGTCTTGCAGTGTTTTCAGTCTAGGTAAGGTGCATTGTAATAGTTCCCTCTTTTATTGTACATGCAATTTGTTTCTTTCTCCGGTTTTATTTTCCTTTTCTTCCCCCCTTTTGTAGTTCTAAGGATAGTATTTGACATTATTATAAAAGCTGTAAGGTTTTGGTATTGATGGTCATCCCCATTTTAGTTATACTATTACCATCAGTTGCCCATCTTAGGTAGCTACTGGTACTAGTAAAATGAGAAAAGAAATTTTACAAATTGTATTACAATGACAGTTTAAGAAGAGTTTCCTGGAGAGGAAGGAATGTATTTTCAGGTTCTAAAGTTATTGTGTAATCGTATAAGTTATTCATATATCATGTAATGTATCAGTTTATTATATTGTATAAATCAATACAAAGCAAATGAAGAAGAATTTTTTGGTATTTAATAAAGTTCAAGATATTCATATTGTACAGTGATCTCTTTCCATTTCTGTACCCATTTTTTTGGTTTTTGTATTTTTTACTTTTCTTAGGAAGCTTTTTTGAGTATGTAAAACATGCTATGATAGTAAAAAAAAAAAAGTGGGGTGGATATAAGCTAATATTTCTTGATGATTCCATTTTCATAAAATTGTATTTTGGGCAAATGAATGTCATTCCAAGTTTCCTTCAGGGCATTGTTCATATTTTGTCCATGTATTTCATTATGATTATATTATTACTTGTTCCTACCCATGGGGGAAAACTGTATTTAGAGGAGTGCCCTTGAAAAGATTTATTTGCTTGCCTGACAGCCTCTGTTGTTTCCATTTCATACGTTATTAGAGCATGAAATATCGGTTATTGTCATGCATTTTCTCTCCTTGAAGATCTTGTGTCTAAATTTACTTTTTTTTTGCTTCTTCACATCAATTTGCAGTTTTCTCCCTTTTACTTTCTCCTTGGTTTTTTTTTTCTTCCATTTTTTATGTAAAAAAAACACACACAAAAACAAAACAAAAAAAAAACCAAAAAAAAAACCAACAACAGCTAAAAGCAAAACAAAGGACATTGAGTATGGTAAGGTGTTTTGAAATTTTTCTGGAAGCTTCAGTATTGTTTATGTGAGGAATTGTTGTTTAAAGCAATTGTCATAGAACCTCTTATAGCATCATCTAATGTTGGACAGTTTTACCCTTGTTAATTAAATGAAAGTAATTATCTTGCTTCTTGAAATTTTTACTGTTATAAATATCAAACTAAAGTAAACATGACTAAGTGCAAGATTTTGGCAAAACAATGCTTTCTCTAAAGTGCAGGCCCGCAGTCTTGGTAAACCTTTGTCAGGCACTGACAGTAGTTTGTAACAAGTCAGCCAGAAGATCTTATTTGTTATTGGCTCTTCAAAAATTGTGCTCCTGGAAATTTTCAACCCTGAATTTGTTACTGAGAAAATTGTGTATAGTCACTTTTTGCTCTTGCCGCGAGGGATATGGATATGCATTGATTTATGCAAATTGACATTTTGTGAATCACCAACAAATCTAAAACACATCCACATTTAATAGTCAACATCTCCCATAGTATATAATAAATATGACTGAAAACGCCTTCAGGATTTAGATATAACTTTTCAATGAATGTTCACATGTATAGTTTTCTTTTTATTGACAAAGAAAACCCCCCAAAGAAACCCCCAACAAAAACGAAAATACAAAGAGATTGATATTAAAATAAGACATTCATTCTTATTTTGGCAAATTATTCATTATCAAATGCATACAGTAGTAATATAGGCTTATTCAATCACTAGTAAAGTCTTTATTTTATTTCATGACCTAAATACTATTGCATTTTTTCCCCAGTTTTGTTTGATAAGATATATGTATTTTATTTTCACAAAAGGCAATGCCAATATGAGTTGTTTTAATACAGTGTTGAAAAATATTTATATATCTTTTGCATTTAAGATACAAGTATAAAATTTGAAGTGCACACAGGAAATAGATTTTATTATATACTCTGTCCGAATTTTAATTGAAATCTGTGAATGGATTGTGATAACATTACAGTTCAGTTAAAAGAAAACGAAAAAAAAAGAAGTTAACTTCACAAAGTTGGGCATGATGTGGTTTAATTTTTGGTTCAATTGATATAAACAAAGTGCCTGTTGAAACCATAACAATAAAAGTGATGAATATGGGGAGAATTTCACATTTTATGTGCCTTGTCTTTTAAAATATATGCATCAGTT
>JBCJKF010114796.1:0-10249 GCA_039654545.1 Plocamopherus ceylonicus | reverse complement strand
AGAGAGAGAGAGAGAGAGAGAGAGAGAGAGAGAGAGAGAGAGAGAGAGAGAGAGAGAGAGAGAGAGAGAGACTCTTTCAGGAAGTTTTCTACATGTGGTGATAAAATTATTTTAAGGAGATTTTAAGTTAAAAACTGAGATATATTATTTAATCAGACATGCCATGATCATCAGATTCTTGTTCAAGCAATGCTTTAAAAAATCCATATTCATTCAAAGAAAACTAAATAAATCAGAAAAAATATCACATGTCTTTTGAAGTATAATAGAATTACAAGGGAACAAAATTTTTAATCTGGGAAGATGAAGCCACAATAAATGCAGAAAAAAAAAGAAAATTTAACAATGTAACTCACGTTAACCACATTGAATCAGACACAATGCAGAAGTTGATAAATTACCTTATCAGATACCACAAAGTGAGATTTTCTCAGTTTCCTGTTCTCAGTGGTTAGTCTGTCAGCTGCATGTTGTAACTTTTTAATATAGGACTCAAGTTGTTCTGGATTGTCCCATGTAACTTGTACATTGTCTCCCTTCGACTTGAAACCTACAAAACAAAAGAATAGATTACCAGATCAAGATCTTCGACAACCTTGAGTCTGTACTAATCTTTTCTTTTGATAACTAATTCCAGAAAGTATAAACACGTTTTCCCAAACTCATTTGTACTAATTTAAAGAGTCCTTATCTCACTTGAAGTTGAAATATGATTACTGCATGTAGTAAGTGTTTTTCTCTTTTCGGCATTTATTTGACTTCCCTTGAGACACACAGGCACGTTTTCTTTGTACTTTGATTCCTGCCCAAAAACCAGGGTGATTCAATATCATCATAACCTTGATCTTTGACATTTCAAAATTAATGAAAAGATTCTTTAAGACTTGAAAAGAAATTTAATCAACAAAAAAGTCTACATAACTCTAAATCTCATTATAAAAAGTTAAGACAAACATTACATATAACAATTTCCTTTCTGCCATTTTGAATTAAAACTTTTTTTTTCAAAAGTAAATAAATGTATTATCAAGTTATAAAGATTCAAAAAATATCACACACAAAGGCAACTTCAAAGTTTCCAGAATGAAAATTACCAGCTTTTGGACTTTTCACAAGTTTCTCAAAAGCCATCGCAGAATCCAACATCATGGCTTGCTGACTTGGTATCATTTGCTGATCAATTGTATTGTAGAAATGAGCCACCTACAGAAAGTCATAAATTCATCATTCACAAGTCAATCTGATTTTTCTACTTCTTTGAGATGTAGAATGGGGTGGAATTGGCAAAAGGCATAAATTAAATATACTTGCTCCGAACTTTTATTTTTCCTTTGAACCTCAGAAATGTGTTTATATTGTTGTTTTTGGATTTAATATGTTTGTGTTATTATCATTATTATTGTGTTGGTGCAGAAAGGGGGGGGGGGGGGGGTCTTGCAAGAGGCATACTATTGGAAGGTAGGGGTACTATTAGAAGGTAGAGGTACTGTTGTACATTTTTGGGATGAGGGGGAGCTGTTTGATGTTCAAGGGCTATAAGAGATTTGTGAAAGGGAGACCATTCTGATTGGAAATATAAATTTAAGCCCCATCTACAATTGCTTGTTATGATGCTCAATTTCCTATTACATGGCCACCAAAAAGTAGTCGTTTCAAGCCTTTCAGCTCATAGGGCTGTAGCTTAACCTGATCTCTGTAGCATGAAGTAGACAGTGGCAGATTAGATCTATCACTTTCTGAATAAGATGCTAGTCTATTGCAGAATACTTTCCCAGCCAAAGCTGTACCCATTTTCACCTGGGTCGAGTGAAACAAATGGGGTAAATTTTCTCACTTAAGAAAAAGATACATGTGTCACTCAGTGGTTTCAAATCAATGATATCTCGGTCCATAGCCCAATACTCTACCACATTACCACAGCATCTCCTTTGGCCACTACAAGGAAGTAGAAATTGCCAGCAGCAAACAGCAGAGGCAATGAAGTAGGGTAATTCAGACGAACTTTGTAAAAAAGTAATGTTGGATTCAATGAAATCTTTGTGTACAGAAGACTGTGGTCAAAGAAAGAGTCTAGACATGCAGGTGGAGGAAAAAATAATAATATGTGAAGAAAACTACAACATTGTAAATACTATATTTTCGACAAAGAAAAAAAAAGGTTAAAACATACCTGTTTTAGAATTACTCCATGACGATAAAATTTCTGAGCAGTCTCAGATACATGCTGAATCTTGGCAGGAATAGAAAAACCAATAGAGCCCAATTGCCGGACTTCTCTTAGCAGAGTTACCAGGCGCTCACTGTAGTTGACCTGCAGTTTTCCATCTCTGTGATCCAACTCCATTAACTTTCCACTGGTCTCCAAGCTGTCAATAAAAAATCGAAAAAAAACTTGATGAAATAAAACATTTACATTTTGAGATTTATGCACATTTAAGTAGCATATTCAGATCAAAAACATTATTTAACCCAAATAAGGGCAATTTATTTTCTCTTTAATTTTGATTATTTTAATTGTACTTTGCAAAACTCAACAAAAGAATACAACATCAAACATTCTGTTTCAAGTCACAAGCCTGCCTGCCCACATTTACAAATAGAAATTAAACTTAGGGTGGCATAATGATGTTTGTGCTCACATGTTGAAGACCCGGCAGCTCAAAGACCTCTTCAAGGATACTTAAAATGTAAGTATTATACAGCACTACTTTACACACAGTGTTCGAGTTTAAAAATATTTTTAAAACAATGGTAAGTTTTGGGGTTATTATTTTTTTTCATTTTCAACCACTTGAGGGTTAGAAATACAAATCTTACCATAAAAAAGACCCCATTCTTTGTTGAAATCTTTATACTTTGCAAAGAACTTCCTTGAAATCAAATAGTATTTCAACAAGATAAATGTCTTTTTTTTTTGTCATGGCTGGAATCAAATTAAAAATTTAGATGAATTCCACTGTTAAATTTCCCCTTGAATATCTGCGTGCATAGTTATGCTATTGGAATTAAAGGAAAATACATCAGAAATAAAAATATAATTTGAAAGAACATTATTAAGAATTAAGCTTACATTATGGATTTATGAAAACATGTTATAATAGAACAGGCAAGGAGAAAGTCAAGGAGGGAAGACTAAAATGACATCATTTTTTGGTGTTTCACATTCCTTTCTATAAAATTATTCTTTATCCTGATGGCTTCTGAATAATAAACATGAATTTGCCTCAGTGGTTTACGATGATCCTCAATGAGGGCTTGTATTTCTCTTGACCACTCATCAAATTGATCTCGTCTCCAGCTTTGAAGCTCTTCCTTGAGATCTGTCATGTCTTTTTGGAATTTGTGATAGCCATCAAGATCACCAAGTAGAGCATCAGCAATCAAGCGAGTTTCATCAATCTTACAACACAAAGAAACAAGAAAACAACAGTTATTCATAATGATGAAATTTAACATGTTCCTCAAAATGTTCAGATACCGAAGAGCTTTAAAATATTAAATAAGTAGATAAGTAAGATTTTTTTCATCAAAATAAAAACTTCTTTATAGTTTGTTTTTTGCTTTTGCTTTTTGTGCGTCATAAAAAAGATAGATGTTGAAAAACAAAGATTCTTGTTTGATGAAACCTTATAAAAGAAAAGAGTATTTAAAATAATTAGAGTGAACAATGTGCTGAGATCTTCTTTAGGTTCACATGGTCATAGAAGAAAATTTTATCAATTACCTTTGCTTCCAGCTGTCTAACATAGATGATGTTGTTGACAATATCTGGGTTATTTTTACCCTTGGGAATACGACTGTTTCCCCTCCCACCAGTTTTTGAGTTAAACTCTTCACTGATCTGTCTTACATAGGTGATGAGTTGGCCAAGCAAAGTTTCTCTAATAAATTAAGAGAAAATAAAAAAAACTATGTTGTAATTAATTATGCATTACAAGAAACATGAAAATCACTCTAGTATGAAAAAAAATAAATAATAGAAATGGAATGAAAAATAGAGGATGATCTTGAAAAAGAACTTCCATACATCTTGCTGACTTCTTAAGTTACTTTCATCCTATTACTATATTAAGATGTTACTGATGATTTGGTAAAAGAAAATATATTGTATCAAGATGCCATGGCTAATCATACCAAATTTGATAAAACATCAAAATTGCCTTTGGTACAATCAATCATCTATTCATATTAGTTTTCTTGCACTAGAAGTTTCTACTCATCCCAACTTTCACTTGCATGAAATATCAGAAATGGCTTTTTTAAGTTTTATATTTTTTAAAGTCAATATTATGAAATTAAAATGTGAAGGCTTTGGAGTGAATTCAACATATTGAAGTGTGAGGAGCAGACTATTTATCCACCTTTCAGCCAGAAGTTCTTTGCTGATTATTGGTCTCTTCACCAATTCCTTGTATCTCATAAACTCTCTCAGTAGCTGGAAACAAAAGAAAAATGCAAGCCATAAGAAAGGACAAAAAATACTCATTACATCTTGAGAAATTAATGTCGAGGGAAATCACAGGGGGGAGGGAGAGGAAATAACTTTGTATCAGTGGCTCATTGTTTATCTATGAAACTAGAGATTGATTTACAATCAAAGATCAAAGAACTGGAAGGGGAAAGAAAACTTTAACGATTTGTCTACATTAATATTGTTGTTGAGTTCCTAGCATACATACCTGTTGTGGATTTTGATCCAATTGACGGAATTGGCTCCTTAATTTTCCGGCAATGCGCTGTTGGGCTGGTTCCATGGAACGTTCATATTGAGCAACAGCTGCAGCCCATAGAGGCTGAGTGTATGGATTGTACTGGAGAGGATTCAAGCCCAAGAAAGGACTGAAAGCATCCGACACATTCAACTCCTTCTGCTCTTGAGGAGTGAGGAGTCTCAGCAATTGTTCATGAACAGTGCGAATGGAGGAAATCTGCATATAAGATTTTGATTAAAATAGTAAAAAGTTTTATACTGGGCATTGAAAATTTAAGCAATAGTTTTAATCCTGAAAGAAGATCACTTCATTACTCTTGAATCAGCACTTCATGTAAATGTTTATTTGTTCACTTGTGGTTGTTTCACAGGTGGGTTTTGTTATATTTTTGTTTGACTCTTTGAGGGAGTGTTTGTTGTTTCTTTTTTATCTCCAAAAAGACGTCAAGAAAGAGAGAGGTAGGATTCATATTTCTTTATGTTGGGGCTTTATATTTGCTGTTTTTATTTTTCAGTAGTAAAAGCTCAATACAATGAATTAAATAAAAACATAGTCCTAGTCTTAGTCTTCATAATAGCTGATAGACTCAGGCAGTTGAGTATTCTTGTCAACGCGCCCGAAGTACTTTATTAATCTAGTATTTTGATATTAATGTTGTACATTTAAGTTTCTGCTTGAAAAATCCGGTATCTTTACTGTATTTTACATTAGTAGGGAGTTTATTCCACAATCTGACTGCAATAGGCAAATATGATATATATGTAAATGGTTATCTACATTTGATGAAGGCAGTGTAAACATTTGAGCACCAGATCTTGTGTGGCTTCTTTTCATATTGAACTCCTCTAGTGGAAATATTGCTTTTCCATTAATTGCTCTAAAAAGAATAGTTACTTCATTTCTAGCTTTTTGTTATTTGAGGGGTATCCACTGTAACTTACCCATGTTTATTTTTGTGTTGCCTGTTGTAAAGTTATAGTTATTGGTCGCAGATGTACCAGCATTTTTGTGTACTTTCTCTAATCCATTTATTTGATTTTGACAATGTGGATCCCATACACATCCTCCATTCTAAGACTGGTTTAACAAAGGTTTTGTAGCATTTATCCTTGACATTTCCTGGGCAGTCATTGATGTTACGTTTTAAGATTGCTAATAGACTATTTGTTTTCTTACACATTGCATGGTGTTGGGTCTTTTCATTGTAGTTTATTATCTATAATAACACCAAAGTATTTTGCATTTTTTGTAGCTTTTAGTAGTTCCTTGTGTAGGTTATAGTTTGATTCTATAAGTTTCTTTTTATTGGCTATTTTGAGAACTTCACATTTTTCTGGGTGAAATTCCATTTTCCATTCTTTTCCCCATTGTCGGAGTGATTTTAGGTCTTTTTGGAATATTTTAGTCATTTATATTTTTAAGTTCTCTGTAAAGAAGGCTATCATCTGCAAATAGTCTCATTTTGGTCCCTGTTGTAAGATTAAGATCAATGTCATTTATATATACTATTAAAAAGTAGAGTGAGCCTTACATTGTACCCATGGTACTCCTGAAAGAACTAGTTTAGGATTTAACTCTATACCTTCTACAGTAACTCTTTGAGTTCAACCTAGAAGAAATGATTCAGTCCAATTTAGAATTTTATCCTGTATGGGATATCGTTTAAGTTTCAATAATAGCCTCTGATGGTCTACTTCATCGAAGGCCTTTGAGAAATCTAAAAGAATAGCATCTATTTGTCCTTTCCTATTTAAGCAGTAGCTAAAATCATTAATAGCTGTTATAAATTCAGTTTCACAGCTTCTCTTTTTCCTAATTACCTCCTCAAGTCTCTCAGAAAGTTTTTTGAGAGTTTTTGGACTGCATGTTTCTCCTTTCCATGGATGAGGAGCATATCTACGCCAGAACTGTGATGTTAGAGTCTCACAAGCTGTCACCCAACGCTCACACAGAGCCATACCCATTCTCAGTGATTCTCTCACAGAACTAAACTGCCCTGTCCACATATTAACTCCAGATAATTTTTGCTGTGCATATCTGCCAAGAGCTCCACCTGTAGAGACAGGATATTGAAGCACATGTATATGATGGATGGTCTAAAAAATTACAATTCAAAAGAAACAGATAATTACAGCAAAAGTTATATCAATTTTACTTTTAATGACGTTTTTAAATTGAGAAAAGCATTCCACCGTTGCAATTGTCAGTCAGTACCAAGAGGAGATATAGTGTATTCCCCTGAAATAATATTCAGATTCTACAAACAAGCATGAGCTGTACAGGAGTAAAAACACGTCAGCATGAAGGAAAAGGGAGAGGAGAAGAACAAAAAGAAGAAAATGTGACAAATTAAACAAACTACGCAGTAAAATCTAATATGACATTTTCAAGAGCAGAGCCCAAAAATCAGTCAAAAGGTTATAGAACTAACCAATAACATCCATCAGGTGTCGCATCCGCTTCTCAGGATATGGTGGATCTCCTTGCTTCCATACATCATCAAGGGTGTCCTGAGTAATTTCTACTAATTCCATCCCATCTGTAAGAGACATGGCATCCAGTCCACCATAGTCCTTTGAAATTGGGGCAAAAAGCTCTGTGTAACTCTCAGCCATATCTTTCAAGTCACCTGTTGCACTAGATCTGGAAATATCTTGCCAGTATTGGAATTCATCCATCGGAGTGAGAATGCCTGAAGCAAGTTAAAGAAAATCAGAAAACACATGTTGGACTGCGAGAACATTTCTAGAACTATTTCAATGTGGTAATTAAAGAATAGTCTAATGCTGGCAATTCTGTGATGTATTGGCAACTTATTCTGGAGCAATATGAATAGGCATTAACTTAATTTTTCAACAAAAGAACAGGATGAAAAAGCATATTGAGGTAAAAAGCTGTATTTGACAAGTCCGATTTCTAGAAAATAATTTGGTTAAAAACATTGCTAAATAAGTCGTAAGTCAAATGCCTTCTCAAAACACAACACTGATTCCATAGTGGCAAAATTTAATGTTCATTTTACATAGTAAGATAGACTTAATTGGTTCTTTTCTAGATACTCCTTTTTGTATTATACAGAGCACAGTAATAAGGAATAGCTAAAAAATAAAAAAATAAAAACATTACTTACTTTGAGTTCTCCAATTGATGAAACTAGACTGTCCGTGTAAGATACACATTTCAAAAAATTAGAAGAAAGTGATTCATCATAATTTTTACTTACTGCCAAGGTTATCTTCAATTCCATCACCTCCAGCCCTTCCTCGGAAGGAGGGGTCTTTTTTACGGATGGCAGATCCTAATCCAGCTTCTAACTCACTGAGAAGACTTTGGATCTTTGGATCGATCTGGCGACTGTGCTTGCCATCATCAAGGAGTAAAGGAGCATATACCTGATGTTTCACAGTTTAAAAATTTCAAATAACCTTTGACAAAAATATCAATGTAAGAGAAAATATTTTATAGAAAAATTCATCACAAGACTGATTTAGTCTCGTTTTCACACATGAATATTAAATATAACAGGAAAAGGAAAATGAGTTTACATGTACAAGCATTTTGACAATTAAACCCGGAGTTTATTTTTCAAATTCCTCAACAGTAAAATTCCACAACATGAATATCAGTAAGTAAAATACATTTTTATAGTTCTGCCCATATAACCCATCGTTTTAAATTTGAAGATAAAAAAAAAACAACCAGCAACTGATTTTTACCTTCTGCACAGCATGATAAAGTGTATTGAGAGGAGAATCCACCATGGAAGACACTATGATGTTTGATAGAGTGTTGTCAGGTGTTATAGCTTCAGGTCGAATTTTGAAAAACACAATGACTCGTTCTTTTGAATCACTTCCCTCAACCTGAAAGTAAGACAGATTGTTTATCGAAACAAAACTACAATTTATAATCTATTGATTTAATGAAATATTGGAACAAAATCTTGTGTACCCTGTGAAGGAATCCGTTGACTGTGGCAATACAACAGTTCAGCGAAGAAGAAGAAGAGGTATTGCTATTTTCAATGAACAAAAAATGGTGAAGTTCTAACAACAACAACAAAAAATTATGTAGGTTGCAAAACAATTACCATAACAATCACGAAATGTGACAAAGAAACTAAAGGTATGAAGAAAGCATTTCAAACTCTATATTATTTGTTTTAAAGTATGAGAATTCCTTACCCTGTTTTGAAACTCAATCCTCTTGTCATTTCTAGCATCAAGTTTCCCAGCCAAAATGGATACATTGCCATCATCCAGAAAGTTATTCAAAGATGGTGTGTTGAAAAGAGATGTGATTGCATTGTCAGATATAGGAATTGCAAAATAGTTTGCAGTCGTAACCAACACAAAATCTTTTCGTGAATCACCAGGCATTTTGGATCTTATATCTGTAACAAACTCATGGGCAGCAGCAAAACAAAGACGAGGCTATCTGTAGAAAAAGACAAAATTGGACATGTGTTTATCAGAATTAAAAAATCAAAATACTCTCCCTTCATATATTATATTATTATCTTAAATAGAAGGATATAATCACTTACACCTTCATTGCACGACCTGCACCGGCAGGAGGCACCCTCGTTAAAATTACTTATTTACAAAACATAAATCTTGTATAAGCCCAAATAGGGAAAGCCCTCGAAAAAACATATTATAAAGTCTAGTCTCGCTATTCCAAAATTCGTAGTCCATATGCCGCATTAATCTGAAAGATTGGGTGGGAACAAATTTTGTTCATAGAACATGTATTAATTAGAAGTCTAATCAAAAATTTCTGAAGCACCCTGCTATGAGTATGAGGATGCAGCAATACTGAGAGTACTATTCTATTAGTATGTTATTGCCTGTCGCCTCCTGAGATTGGATGTATTACATCCAGATCTAGATTTATCATCTAGATACATTGAACTGATACATTTCCATATGATTTTGAAATGGCTCTTTCTAGAATAAAAAAAATGCATACCAACTTCCAAACGGTCCTTCTAATTCGTTGCCATTAGATAGCATGTCAGTCAAGTAGGCTTCTCTTGACAACAGTGAGGAGACAATCCTCGAGGAATTTCATACCGTTCTCTGTTACGCTTCATCCCATTGGTCATTTATCGCTGTATTTTTAGCATTGCGGTCGCACTTCCTTTGCTTTTGACTCTTGACGTCATATCCTCTATTGTGGAAATATGGCGACTTTGTGTCTCACGTCGGATATTCTGAAGTCATGGGAAAAATCTGGCAGAACTGAATTGTGAGCCAAAATCTAGATCTCAAATCATGTGATTAATTTTTATTAGGCTTTTGTTTTATACAGGGTAGCTTGCCTTCCTCATCACATTCTTCAAATTAGCTTATAAAATGAAGTTTTTAGGCTGCCGGGTGAACCCCAGCCACGCACTCTCGACTATTGGTTTATTGTTCATATCTACACAATAATAAAATACAAACATTTAGATCTACTCAGACCTGCCAATCTTCCGGTTTCGCCGGAAAAAATTACGGCGAGCTCTGAGAAATTCCGGTTTCCGGGCTACATCG
>JBCJKF010114685.1:0-10250 GCA_039654545.1 Plocamopherus ceylonicus | reverse complement strand
GACAAGTGTGCTATGGCGTAAGACTACCGTAATCGCACATGTGCGATAATAGTAGTCTATGAGTTAAACATGAAAAAGACGTCATTAGTATTTTTTTTTCAATAATAACAAGTGTCCACAAAAAATCAGACCCCTAAAAATGTTCTTTAAAATCTTCAAAATACATCCGATTTTGACTCAATTTTAGTCGAACATAAATAGACTTGTGGAAATTATGAACACCTAATTTTAGCCTACAACAGTTTATGACGTCTTAGTTAAGTTTTCAGTGCTTCCAAATTGGCAGCCAAAAAACTATTCATGCATGAAAATTTCGCCACTCCTGAAAGCATTAACATACAAAATGATTACGTCATGCTCAATGCATAAATTCAAAGGTGATACATTTTTTTAAGCTAAATATCATTGCTCATGATAGTCAATAGTTAATTCGCCTTGAGTTAGACCCAGGCCTTACAATCCTTGATTGAACTACAGTAATAATGAAAACTGACATACTATCTTTACTGAGCAGAAAGCCTTTCGAGTTAGTATTAAAGGCTCTGGAAAAAAATGAGAGCATTCAGAGACAAGCTTGACAGTAGATATGTAGATATTATAATATAATATATGTTCCATCTAAATCAAAAATTCATGCAAGGTCTGCCAAATTTTGCAATTTTGGGACTAGTTGGAATTTGAATGTAAAAACTCCCCGAGGAGCGAGGCATTCTAGCAGACAGTGATATGGGTCACAAATTCTCAAACAATAAGAGAGCTTAAATCTACATTAAGGCGTGCATAAATGTCATTGATCACTTTAAAACCTGCCTCACATTATTGCGGAGTGACAGTGATGTCAGCCATTTTGAACATGTCCTATAAAACTGAAACTGAAAAACAGAAAGTGGGCATAATGAACATTTTCATTTCATGCTGTTAAATAAACTAGGGGAAAATTCTGTGGTGCTTTTGAATTTGTTCAAATTAAAAATAAAGCTGTATAGTTTTTTCAAATACAAAATTTATATTTTCCTCTGTTTCAGTCCATGCTATTTGTTTTCACATCAGTTCAATGAAAGTTGCCTCAGTTTTTGGGGGTTCTGTTGGGGTTTTTTTGTTGACACTCCATACAACATAACATAGACAAAAACAACAAAATCGTAGACTTTACTCCAACATGACTGACATAGCTTAAATTCCCCACATATATACTGAATCTGCTTAAGATTAAATAGATTAACTCCGACCAAATAAGATGCATTCTATCTTCACCGAGCTTCATGTCAACAGCTGGTCATGGGATGTGTGGAATTGAGGAAAACAAGAAGACGCATGTGATGTATTTGTGTGCTGTAACACTTCAAAGTACGGTACATTGTAAAAAAAAAGCATGACACAACTTCCTGTTCCCATAGGTCCAAAGTTGTCTTATGGCTTCTTCAATGTGTGTATATATAAAGTGCTTTACATGGTGTCAGTTTGTCAGAAATGATACATCAATCCACATGTAAGTACCAGCAATAACACAATTATTATATATCTAGAGGATCTAGAAGGATGGCCTTTAATCCCTTCACTGCTTTATCCCGAGTGATGTCACTCAGGGTTGAATTGTATTCCCATCACCTAGGCCTGAGCTCTACTTGGGGTAGAGACAGCTTACCTATTAATGGTAAAAGGGGCACAAAGAATAAAACATTTTGACTGAAATTTTGTAGAAGACACCCTTGATTGTGTTAGCGTCACTTAGTTTCACTTTCACTTTCACTTTACAACTTTGCCTGCTGTTATTCTTTTCTTCAATCGTTCAGTCTGCAAACTTCCTTTTTGCAAAAAAAAAGACAGTGATGACAATGATTTATATGATAATGATTGCTTTGATGACAGCGATGGTGAGGGAAACTTGTTTCCAAATACTGTAATGAATTGCCATGAAGAATAAGACTGGTGATAGAAATCCTGGAAAGAACATTACTGAGAGAGGCCATTTAAGTGGATATGATAACAGTGTCACAAGATGGCGAGAGCAAGGAGGCTTCCCATAACTGAAACCCAGCTAAACTTACGTCTACCCTGCAGTCGAGGTCAAAGGCCAATTCAGGAGTCTGACAAAGAGGACAACCAAGAACTGTGTCGAAAAAACTACCTACCGGTCAGTAAAACTTACTAAGACAGTGCTCCAATTGTGCAAACGACAAGACAGACCCACTCACTCTTTTACTCATCATACAGCATGCACTCTAGCATTATAATCATAATTATTATTATCATTCAAAATTATGAGGCGCCTTACCTCACAAGAGCTCAAAGCACAGTAATGACGATCAAAAGAAAAATGTGTCATCATCACATTTCAAGTTAAAGATATGTACAAGTCTGTCACTCCGTTCACACTTTCATTTTCATAAATAAAAGCCTATGCACACACTCTTACTTATTGAATAGCAATTAACTAAAACTAAAAATAAAAGGGAGTTACGATGTTATAAGTTAGACAGCGTCCCTGTGAAAGAGTTCATTGGAGGTTTTCCTGGAAATGCTCTGTGAGCCTAGCTTGGCATTTTCCAGAGCCAACTTGGATTTACATTGAGTATCCTATGAAAGAAGTTGGAGAGCCTTGTCCAGGACTTAGTACACCTATGTCTAAAAGGCACTTTCACACTATGTGTTTTTCAATTTCCTTAGGGATCCGCCTACACTCATACACTGAAAGAATGACTTAAATTACGAAACTTTGACACAAGAGTAAGATGAGAGCTTTGATTTTAATTTAATGGCTGATGGTTTTGTGAATTTTTTTAACGTTTGAGGTAGAAAAATATAATATCATGTCATACTGTTAGTAATTAATATGCATGAGTGTTTAAATAGTTTAAATAACTTGAATAATGTATACAAACAATAATTGTTTATAATGAGGATTTCAAATGGCACTCAAGAGTTGAAACTTTCAACACAAACTTGCGATTGAAAGGTTGTAAGTATGGAATTCGCAGAAGAAATCTATCTTCCATTTTAAATGAAATGACAATCAATTTGAATTTGTTCGCAAAATATATTAATGCTACCCTAGAGAAAGAAACATGGCATGGCAAGCAAACTATTTCTGATTACAAATTTAAAGAGAAGCAGGTTCCATACAAATTGGGCTTAGGAGACATTGACCCATTCCAATCCAACCAATTTAACAATCATTATACTAAGAAGATGGAGATGGATCGGTCAAACACAGCAAAAATTACCCTGTATTGGACACTCCAGGGTAAAAGGCAATGGGGTAAACCAACAACAACAACATTGCACAAGAGACAGTTGAGAGAGAGAGAGAGAGATGAAGGGTTGGATGATGTCTTGGCATGATGTACAAAGGATGGCCAATGAAAGAGACAAATGGAAGGATTTAGTTGCTGCCCACATGCCATCAGGCATAAAGGGCATTAAGTCAGTACTCCAACCACTCCAAACTCCAACGATGTCAGAGTAGCCACAGCCAAAACAGCGACGACTGTGTTGAACAGATCGATACACAAGAAAAGGAAACAGTTCTTAGATTTACTAACATGACACACAAGGATATGGTTTGTTTGTTTGTTATAGCCCAGTACATCCATAATGGACGATCTCAGTAAAAAATATTTTTTTAAATGTGCATTTGATGGATGATCAAATTTCCATCCATACAGGAATGTCCAAAAGCAATAATTCCGACGAAAAGAGTCTTCCAAAATTGTACTTTTTTATACTTGGGCTGAAAAATATCTTGTGAAGATGACCTGGAAACCTGCTGAAACCAAATATAGTATTAGTAGGTCAAGATGAACAACGCATTGGCCTGGTTTGTTGAAGGAACCAAACTTGTATTTGCATGGCCATCTGGCAACATGTAGCCAAGCTTATATTTGCATGGCCATCGGGCAGCACATTATGTAGCCAAGCTTGTCTTTGTATGGCCATCTGGCAACACAACACATACTGACATTGTGCGTTGTTTCACCGCTGTTTAAGTGTGAAAGATTAAAAAGAATGAGGTGGTGAGTGCAACATCTGCATTGAGGAGAATGTCCAGGCCTGAAAAATTTCCAGTAAAATAAACCAAAACCAAGAGCCCTCTAGTTACAACTCTCTGTACAGAACTCAAAACTGAAGTGACTAAAACTGACACGGCAGATACCTGCAGATTCTACAGACTAAGATTGATTGTACTTGAATGAAAGTGACATCTCAGCTCTTTGGATAGAGGAAGAAGAGAAAAAAAACAACAAACCCTTAACCTACAATCCTGTATTGCAATGATCTGGTTAAAATAATGTGTGTTTCATTAAGCGGGTTTGCAATCACCTTGATATGGGTGGCTGTTTCTCTTCTAGTGAACGCTTCTTACAATTTACAACTAATATAATGTACTGCATTATGTCAAATACTACAATGAAAACAAAAGCCTTCAGACAATACTTAAGTTCTTCTACTCATACTACTGTTATAAGATGTGGGGCAGTTTGAAACCTACTTTAAGGCCAAGTGGTCAGTACGAGTATATTGACTTGCTTCAGGTGTAACTGTCTACATCTTAAAAGCAAAACCTTTGCAGGGCCGCTAAATTGGGCCTAAAGGCACAAGAATCACATCGCCATGGACCACATTTTGACACAAATTTTGCCTTCGTACAGCCAAGGGCATGGACTAAAGCCACCTTTGTAGAGTCCTGAAATTGGGCATAGATTTTCGGGATTGCCCAACAAAAGGTCATCCACAGGCACACAACGTCCTAATGCTGACAGCAGAAAGCAGGCCTACAATCTAAATTTGCAATAACAATCTCATTGAACTGGATTTTTATTTCCAATCCAAATGAATGGAAAAGATACAATATCCTCCTAACTGGTGAACACCCTCACCTGCCTGTGGGATTCAGTGAGACAGGATGTGCAACATCATTACTGAGATGGACTATATTATCTCGGGATGGCCCACATCTCCATGATGACAGATCTTATACCATCTAAAAAAGATTTATTTTTTTTTCGAATGACCAAAATAAAACTAAGGCTAAGACAACATTCAGGCAATATTTGATTTTCACCATATGTTTGGCACATCATTACTGAGATGGACTATATTATCTCGGGATGGCCCACATCTCCATGATGACAGATCTTATACCATCTAAAAAAGATTTATTTTTTTTTCGAATGACCAAAATAAAACTAAGGCTAAGACAACATTCAGGCAATATTTGATTTTCACCATATGTTTGTTTTTGTTTTAGTGTGCTGGGTGGAATATTACAAGTGAATATGGTGATGGTCTGAAAAGAAGGATGAAGACTTCCATTTGATTAGACAGATTAGTTACCAGATATTAATATCTTTCTGTCTTTCAGTGACATTATAAGCCGATTTATCGGCATGAGCACAATTTAACTCTCTGAGTACAATTTGACCATATAATGTCTGGATGAGCACGTTTGTGTTCATCTGGGCAACTTGTAGTCAGAGTTAAATTGTGCTTATAAATGCCAAGGAGTGGTCCAAAGTACACAAAGAGTTAAATTGTTCTCATGCAGATGCATTGGGGATTGGCATAGAATGAGTTCAAACCACTCAGGGCAGTCAGAGGCCCCAATGAACTGCCCCCAAAATTATGTGCATGTTAAAGAGGTCAGGAGCATTCTAAATTCAGTGGTGGTTAAATATGCCACAGCAGATTGAATCCTTGAAACTGATAATCATGTGAATTTGACTGTACAACAGGGTATCCAAAGCTTGCATTGGACTTGAGAGACAAACATAAATTTTCAAATTTGGATATGTGTAAGTAGGTCATGGAATCACAACAACTTTGACATAAAAAGTTCATAGCTTATGTGAATAATATAATACAACAGTTCAAAGTAACATATATGATTTCCATGAATTCCTCTTGGCAAATTGATTTATAAAATCAAAGCCATAAATACCATCTCTACACATACCAACCATATTATGCGTCTTCACTGTTATCACAAAATTGTTTGGCAGCTAAATTCTCTGAAAACAGGTGTTGAAAAGATCAGTCAACAATGAACCGACCAAGTTCACAAGATCTTCATTTTATAAACTGTTTGTCCATTGCAGAAGACAATCCTTTGATCAAAGCAAGCCAGAATTTTCCACCGCCTGGAAATCACACCTGAAAGCCTTGAAAATTTCCTTCTGAAAACAAAACCATGCGTCTTTCCAACTCAAACTTTGTGTTGGAATAAAGCCGATGCAATTCGTGGAGTTTGGTCCATCAAAGGTGTGATGCTTAGCTGTGAGTTGTCATTCAAAGCGCAAAATCTCTGTCCATCACACAACAGAATCAATCTGTTTCCGCCTCCTTTGTTTGGAGCTTCCTTCCTCATCAGAGGAACTACTGAGGAACATCTTCGCTTTGTTCAAGAACATGTTCACTGAGGAAAGCAAAATGAAAATTATACAACTGAGAGTCAGAAAAGGAAATGAGTGACTATGAACTAGTGTCTAATTAAAAAAAAAAAAAAAAAGAAAAAAAAAGGTGACTGTTAGAAGGTGAAAGAAGGAAAAAGGACTAAAGAGAAGGAACACAAAAGTAGAGACCAAAAATAGGAGGACGGACAATGTTTCAATATAACAAATTTAATTTATTCAAGTTTCTTTTATTTCATTCCCTTACCTTTGGGAATCTTGGGCAAGTCCAGAAACATGCGCTTGTTGGCTGGAAAAAGAAAAAAAACAAAAAGAGAAATCTTTAGGACGACATAAACAAATGCATGCAGACTGAGAGACATTAAGTTTTATTTAAAAATTCAAAGGAAAATTAAAATTGTACTATTCAATATGGAATACGTCCCTATTTGAACATTTCTAGATTCATTCAAAGTCCCTATAGACAAATGAGTCAATCATATCAAAAAACAAATGTTCAATATGCTTTTTTAAATTATGTATCCCCAAGGCCAAATCACAAAAAAGCATCCTGTCATTTGTTATCTGTAAAGAAAACATTAGAATTTGTGTTAGAAGACTTCCTGTAACGAAGAAAGATTGCACTGCTTGGATGTCTCTGTCCTTCCTTCACCATATTCTTTATATTCTTCTCATATCAGTGGATGATTTTAATCCATCCCTAGAGCTACTTTAACCTTTACAATGCTATCTGCTACTTATTGTTCAAGATAGTCGAGTGCGTTAGACCTCAGTAAAGAAAATGCAGCCTCAATTTACTCACTTTCACTAATGATGTCATAACACAAAAACTACTAAATGTATGCACTTACAGACTATATCACAAAAAAATTGCTTAAGTTATGCAAAAGACAAGAACCTTCTAAGTTGACTAGTTCTTGAGTAATTATATTCTTTATCCCTATCATAATTAATGAACACCCTGTATACTGATAGAGTGGGACCAGAAGTTGGTAGAGAATTTCATCACTTAAACAACATCTATTGTTTGCACTAGCTATTGCCCCATCATACATTTGTTCCATTCCACACAATCCCCTGAGAATTATTGCAAATCTGTAAGGAAACTCACTCACTAGACATTAATATCAAGTCATACTCCGTTACTAATATACATATCATACAGTTGCAGAGGCCTCTAAAACAACATGATCTAAGTGAATGAGCCACGAAAAATAATATAAAATAGAATGAATTGACTTAATCAACTGGGGTGAAGCAGGAAAAGGCACAGTACCGGTAGCTCAACAAATATGATGAGTCACCAACTTTTACCTGAAGATTTGAGAATGAGCCTCTTGTAGACCTGCCTCATACGTTCTAGATTGATGCGGCTGGCTTCAGCATGGGCAACCATGGGCAGTGGGTAATCTTTACCCACAATGCACTTAGCTGCTTTCTGAACAGGTTCGGGGGCAAGCCAGGGCTCATAGATATACTGTGTGGGCATACCCTTGAGGACCGGAAGGTAATGCCTGGGAAAAGTCAAGAGAGACCAAAATAAATACACATGAAAACATTCTTCAAACCAAGTTTAAATCATTCCAATCATTTAAAAGAAAGAGATGAATTATGCTTCGAACATCTCTTTCAAAACTTATTGGTGGGGAAAAACAATAATATAGGCCAGGATTGACTGAGTGTATGAAGTGACAAACAGTAATACAGGCCAAGATATTGATAGAGTGTATGTAGTGAAAGCAACTTTTCAATAAAAAGTCACATTGCCATCTTCAACACAAAAGATGCATTTTTTTTTTTTTTTTTTATCATTTAGAGGGGGGAAAAAGTAAGAATATGTTGAATTTTTGTTTAAATTGATAAAATCACCGGAACTTCATTCATGATGTAGGGGAAGTTTTCACTTGCCTGATAAATAGGAGAATAGCTTTCAGGCTGCTTATTTCAATACAAAGGAAAAAAGAGTGAAAAGCTAGGTGGAAAGAAAAAAAAATTCACTCACATTTCCGCCAAAAGAACACACATTAAAAAATAAAGGGGGATCATGGTCTCAATAACACGACTGACCCATATCTTACCTACCTGACAAAATCACCCGAAGGGTCAGCGCGTTTCCCAAATCCTACGGGACAGTAGCAATGGAAGAACTGCTGGAAGAAAGCGGAGCATGACAGCCACATCCAGGTACCAGCATTGACACTCCAATCCGCATCCAGGAGCATCTCATCAAACACCTGGGAAAGGTGACCAAAATTTGTTTTTCGTTAATTCTAATATTGATCCTCCTGATTGATGTTGTTGGTAACAAGGCTGACACACATCAAAACAAGAATAAAAACATTAAATGCTAATCTCATGTATAAAAATCAAAATGATGGGAAGAAATAATAGAACAAAATACATGCATATCGTCAGTGTCGATCCATAAACGTATGATTACTAATTTTCGAATTTTCCCCTTTTCAAACCAAAGTGAAGTTTATTAAAAGTCATAGCATTTTTATCAAAAGTAAAATTGTGTTTGCATATTTCTATTGACCAATTTTTTTTTAATCACATATTATATAAAAATAAAAATGGACGGCTTTCAATAAAGTTTGCTATAGTGCGAAAAAAAAAAAAATCCAAAAATTTGTAGTCACACATTTAGAGAATGACACTGATGATATGTAGAAACTAAGAGACAGCTAGAGTATCAAAGTGAAGGATAGACTGCTGTGCGCCAGGACACCTTCACATTCATGGGATTTCCAGTCGAAACCAACTCCCCCTCTCCCCCACCCTCTCTCTGTCTGTCTGTCTCCCTCACCTTCATGCCCTCCTCCCAGGAAATCCACAGGTCCCCCCTGGTCAGGAAGCAGGCCACGGCATGCCTAGCCAGGTGGTGGATCCAACCCTCTTTACGCAGCTGGACCATGATGGCGTCAATCCACGGGTAGCCCGTCATTCCCTGGACGTACAAGTACAAGGGAAATAAAGCTTTTTACTTCTCTAGTTTTAAAGGGCATTTAGCCCCTTTAAAGGTTTGTTGAGGTTTTTGTGTGTGTGTGTGTGTGAGGGGGGGGGGGGGGGGGGGAGAAGCTAAGCCTGTTTGCGACCATGTATTATTATTTTATTATTTTTTGTTATACTGACATATGGTGCATTAGTGCGTTCCTGCCATGAGGTAATTTTTTATGGCTATGACTTGGAGCATTTAAATGTATGAATTAATTATATTTTTCATGGTTGTAACATCTGTATCCTTTACACATGACATTAGACACAACAGGAAGTTATCAACTTCACAATATGTTGGCAATTTGTAGTCAAAGACTTAAATCATGCTCATGCCGATATATATATATCAGCTTTAAGTAGTCAGAGTAAATTAATCAATACAATCAAGCAGACAATTTGTTCTGGTTTTACCTCGGCCCATTTAGCAAGGGCTTCCGGGTTGTGCTCCCACGGAATCTGAACACAAATGGAATTGCCCACCATCCTATCAAACTTGGGATTGTTGGTCGCCACTGTGTAAAAAAATTCCCGCCACAACAGCTGGCCATGCAGGGCAAGTGGAGGATCTACCCCCTTTTTCACCTTTAGCAAATGGGAACAGGAACATGAATATGAATGAATATAATATATGTATGTATATAGCAGAAAAAGAGAAAATGTCCATGGTGTTCATGAATTTCTTTAAGAAGTACAACAAGAAAAAGTAATGACAGAAACAACAGACAAAAACTAAAAACATTTATAAGAATGCTTTAAAAAAACATTTAAAGGATGGGAGAGGGGGGGGGGGGGGGGGGGGGGGGGGGGGGGGGGGGGGGGGGGGGGGGGGGGGGGGGGGGGGGG
>JBCJKF010114574.1:0-10251 GCA_039654545.1 Plocamopherus ceylonicus | reverse complement strand
TTTTTTTTTTTTTTTTTTTTTTTTTTTTTTTTTTTTTTTTTTTTTTTTTTTTTTTTTTTTTTTTTTTTTTTTTGTTCCGTCAAGCGTTTGCAGGGTAGTCTTCTTTTTCTTTTCTTTCTGCGTTTTTTTTTTAGGGAGGAAAAGGGGGGGGGGGTGTTTTTTGTGGGTTGTTTTTTTTGTGTGTGTTCTTTTCCACTAGCATGTTTCTATTCTTCAGGCTTGGGCATGAATTCTAAAATTAGCTGAAGTAATAGCAATTCTCTAGATAATTTTGGTACATATCGTTTATGGTAAAATGCATTCATGTATTTTATATGTTCACCCTTGCTAAAGAACTTAGGACTACTCGCGTCTGTTTTTCAAACGTCTAAGAATATCCCCTTACGTTGGACTTGTGTTACCGCTAAGTGAGTTCTGCCTCTGGTCCCGAAATTGAAGTCGTGCCATCTACATTTACATATATCTCATTCTGATAATTGTGTTTTTTAAGTTGTCACTATTTACATTTAGGCCCGGCCTATCAATACTGTTAATATAGGTAAAAATTTGTCCCCCTTTACAAATTGATGAACGAGAAAATAATGGTGAAAGTCAGTGAACATCATTGGCTAAATCCTCCAATAACGTGGTCGTAAACACAAAGTGATTTGGGAAAAAAAATTACTTGTCATAGGACAAGTTGAGAAAGTTATTGGAGTTTGTTCGCCCTGTTTGGAGGATACTTATTAATATGTTCAACGTCTTACAGGAAGGACAAATAAAATGCTATCCGACACTTCCCGCACAACCAATAAATACAAATGTGTTTTAGTGCTTTAGTTATCTCCCCTTTGGACGTCGCTTCACACACTTTAAAAGTGAACAAACGTTTCCTGAACAGTACATAATGTATATTCCTGCAGACCATTCAATTATTCAATAACTATGATCTTGGGATGGCTGTACCCTATAGATGTACATTGATTATTATTCTTCATTCACATCATCTAATTCCAGTTGGGGTATAAAATGTTAGGAGTTCGTTAATGTACATGTATTTGGGACTTGAGTGTCGACCAGTGAACAAAGGTGAGACACATTATTAAAATTATTTGCTTAACCTGTGCAGTGGTTGGGTTTGAGTTTTCCATGCAGCACTTCATTCAAACAACAGGCTACGATGTGCCTTTATCTTTACTACGTCTTTAGGCATTGAACAAAAAAGGTTTTGAAAACTATCTTCGAGTGGCTGTTTTCATGATTAAATTATACTGTACCTTGTACTTGCATATATGCATACTATATTAATATTACACAATATACACCTGCATTTAATACTTTGCTTGGAGCATTTTTCCCACATCCACTTCAGGGACAATATTTTACCAGTTGTTGTCCATCATGAGCAGAGACATGAAGAGACCAATCATAACAACAAAAACATGTAAGAAAACAAATTAAAACAAAAAAACAAAGGATGGATTTAGCTTTTGTGGTTCATTTTATTAATTATTTTATCATTGTCGTTGCAAAAGAGAAGGGAAGTAAAATCTTTTTTGTAAATATTGACCTTGTAATTATATGTAAAAATCTGTTTTTAAATGTTTTGTAAAATATGAAATCTTCAGAACATATCTGACTTTAATTTTAGTTCAGCTTAACAAAAATAAGTCAGATTCAAAAGAATGCACCATAAACATTGCATGTTAGACAGGCATAGAAAGTATACATAAGAATACTAAAAAAAATATTTTTAATGGGTATCGCTTTATCACCCGAGTGTAGGAAAAAGCAAACAGCAAGGAACAGGAAGCTACATACATGTACATTTACATTGTATCATGAAAAGTGGACACAAAATTAGAAAAGCAAAACAAGGAATGTCAGGATGAGGGTCGGCATGAAAAACTGCAGAAAGTACAATACAATGCACAGCCTATTCAGCCAGAGAGGACCATCTTGTTCCAGCGTTACTACGAGAAGTAAAAATGTTCAGCCACACGCCTCTCCCCTCCAATCTGTGCCTCTTTTATTTGAATTCAGAATTATGAACTAGTCTGAGACACAAGGGACTGCAGGGGACGTATGAAACCGAAAGGAATATTTTGGTCGGAAATGGATTTTGCCAGGGTGACGGCTAACTTGGCCTCCTCTTTGTGATTTCAATCACCGAGGGTTCTTTTAGTGTTTTAACGCGTTCATGGTTTTATTATCCATATAATAGGACTAGGCCTTCAATCATGCTGCCTACCACTACCACAGGATACAGAGACAGAAAAAACCCTGAATAGTTAGAAATTAAATTCAGACCTTCACAGCGTGGATTAAAACCCAACCTTTGGCTTGCTGATCGAATGCCCTAACCATGGCACAATGAAATAGATCTGACACATTAGATCTAGACAATTTTCAATGAGTCCCATAGAGAATAATAACAAACACAGAAAAAACAGAGGGAAGAATTATTGATAGAAAAATAAGAAAGAAAAATGTGCATCCACTGAGACTTGAACCCGGGATAGTGCCACCGAATCGCCTCGCCCAAGAAAAGAAGAGCGTTCTTACTGACTTGTGCTATAATAAAGCCCCTTGCCTCATACTTGTTTCTATGCCCTAACCATGGTATCAAGATTTATCATACTCTGTGCAAAGATATAGAGAGAAGAATAATGGCCCATGAATAGCTAAAAGGCATGGTCTGGTGGAGGGAAAAGAGGATGAGGAAGATCCAGGAGGCGATTGTCACAGGACAGATGCCCATGGATGAATTTCCCAACGGAATGTAAAAGAGCAGCACATGACAAGAACTTTATTGGGCCATGAAGAAGGAGAAAAAGAAGATCAGACAATCAGCGGGACCTGGGGGAGGGGAGGGGAGGGGATGGAATTGGTGCGGAGAGGATCTGATGAAAAGGCCTGGAATATTTTATTATGCCTCAGGACTTTTACCGTAAACATAAAAGGTAAAAAGGAAATGTGATAAATGGCTTGTAAATACAGAGGCAGCAGATCAACATGCCACAGCTGTAACAAAATACAAAACATAAATGAAGAAAACAAAAAAAAATCTGCAAGAATATTAAATCTCAATAATATATTATATAAATAGATGAAACATCCTATTTATAGGCTTGCACCTAAGAGAAAGCTCCCATAAAACGGGCAATGATCTAGATTTAGTACACATGTAATTAATAAAACGAGTACCAATATGGAAAGTTGTAAAAAAAGTTATGTTGATAAATAAAAAGATGCATGGTTTTGAAAACACAGCATACAAGACAGCAAAAAAAATAAAATAAATAAATAAGCAACACTTTGTGACACTTTCAAGGTTCTTTGCATTTTTAAGGTTTGTCACAGTAATATATGTAATACCCTGTTTTTGTTCATGTTCAAGTTTCAGATAAACAAATGAATACTGAACGATGTCCACAACAAAGACATAGACATCCTATTTATAGGCCTGCACTCAAGAGAAGCTCCCCTAATAGCACTCATGTAATTCAATAAAACCAGTACTGGTATGGAAATATGAACCGCTGTATGAACCACGATCTTCAACAAAAAAATTTGTTCCTACAAAGGTAATGAGCCCCCACTTTCAGTTCAAACCCTACAGACAAGTTGGATCCTTTTTGTAGACACATCCTGCATGATGATAGAGAAATTCCCGCCAACAAAACCATATTGCTTATCCAAACAAGAAAAGTGAATTTGATTATTAGAGGACAGCTAACAACACAACATCCCAACATCAGTAATTTCAAGCTGCTAAACGGCAGAACTAGAATGACAACTCAAACTCAACACAACAGTCTGATGGATCCTTATAAAACTTCACATATTTAAAAAAAACTGAGTTATAATAATTTTAATAATAATGATTACTTGTACAGTGCCTAATCCATCTATTTAAGGCTCTAAGCGCTTTACATTTCAGTAATTAAAGTAAGAGTGGTATAGCATAGAGCATAATATGTGTCAATGACAGTAAAGTGTCATTGATTCCCATTAATAATTCATGTTCCCTAATATGCATTGGTCAAGTGAAATAATATATAATACATGCTGGCCAGGTGAGGTTTTCTGATACATCTGTAAATAGATTCGTTTAGAAACGGATATGGTGATAAAAGGGAATGTGTTTTCAAATCAGCAGCAATTTTTTTTTAACATTAAAACAACAAAAAAACAGTAGTTTCAAACTTAGTGGAACAGATAAGAGGAGATTCATTTTTAACATAATAATACTTCAGTTACATTGAAATTTCAATTAAAATACATGTTATATTGCATTTCATGAAATGACAAAGTCTGCAAAAATTTAATCAGTTTAAATCAGCCATCCATTTTGCCAATACAGAGAAGGAACTCCTTGGTTCAAAGATTCAAAATTCAAACTTGTGGCATAGGTCATTTTCTTGAAATCAACTTAATGTGCATGCTCATGTATGAGGAAAATGGACAGATAACCATCCTTGGATAATTTTTGCATTCACTATATAACAAAGATTGCTTGTCTTTTATAAGGACTTGCATAGACCAAAAGCAGTGGCAAAAGTAAAAAGAGATTCATACATTACTTACAAGGCCAAATACTTTTCATATGAATAGCTTTGTAAAAAGAACACATGAAATTGACTGTAATTAAAATAATGTTTATCTTAACATGAGATCTAAAACTCTCAAATTAAACCAAGAAAGTTAAGTCATTGCCCTTCTTTTCTTTATCTTTTATTGTTTCTTTCATAAGCGCACAGAAAGGCTTCAGCCTTCTTTTTGTATACTGCAGATAGATTACCATCAATTGTCAGAATCCTGAAATAGCTCATAAACCCATATCTGTCAAAATGCTCATGGACAACAGACTTATCTTTTATGTGGGAAAATCAGATGAAAGAATTTTGAGCAAAGAAAGGACAATACTGGGGATAACCCCAAAACTTGTTGAAAACAAACATCAACTATTTATACATAATAAACAAATGTTGAACATATTAAAATCATGTGGGAGTTGTTTAAAGGTAATGGAAAAATCAATATTTCTCATGGGAAAAGTATTTTGAACAGCCTCTTGATGTTGAAGCATTTTGGACTAGAATCAGATAAAAGCAATAAAGGATAACCATCCTTGAATAATTTCAATATAAACACTTTTGAGTAAAATTGAGTAAGTTTAAATAGTGATAATGCTAATACTGGACTAGGATGACACAGAGTTTGAATGGTAACAACAGCAATAAATGACTAGAAGTATTAGGTGTTTGAAATCGGATAACCAGCCCTGCAGATTGAACATCAAATAAAGATATGTGAGATATTTTGTGAACATTATTTCTTCCAAAAATAACTTACTGAAAAAATTAATAAACCATAAATCGGCATTGTTAAAATCTTACTTAAATACAGCACGGGTAAAATTGCGTTTTCGTCAAGCAGTCTTATTTCTTAACCAATTTAGCTCAAATTTGGAATGTAGACTCCTTTAGGGCTCTGGAAGTGCTTTTGACTGTTGAAATAACCAACTGATTCTTTATTAGGGAGTAATTAATTTTTGAAATTTACTGAAAAATTGACTTAATTTGTTTTCGAGATCGACCTCCATCTTTTTAAATCAACACAATATCCAGTTTTAAAATCGAAACACAAGATGATATCCAGTTTTCAAATCGAAACAGCCAGCGGCATTTGAATCTAAGCTATCATTACTATCAAGTCAAGTCGATAGGTTCTTTCTAGATCTAAATTCTAAATCTACAGATGAAAATCGAGGAAAATCCCTAGAGGTAATCTGTTTAATCATGCCAACAGCAAATCGTCGCAGAATGACCCAAGCGCTTCTACGGCGTCGGTCTCTGGCCCGTTCATTGAACGGGTTTATTGACTAGTTTCAACAAATGGAAGGAAAATCAAAAAGAAATATTGTAGTGTATCAATCATGAAACATAACAATGAACCAGCTAAATGAATTCATGTCATAAAACTAGTAATCATGAATTGTATGTTAACTATTTAAAGTCTAAAGACAAGAATGACCTCCTTGGAATTAGAAGAAGAAAAGACATAGTACATGTAATATGCATTTCAACAACAAAACATTTGATTCATATTTTTCAACATGGAATGGGTAAGTTATTCATTTCCCTGGATAGCTTCAGTTCTTGCAATTTATGATACATATCATACTAAAAAACATATAGAGACCACAAGTCCAAAATCAAAATTGCTTCATGCAGCATTCTCAACTCTGAAAAAAAAACAAACCCAAAACATAAAATTTTACCACTGCTGAATACTCGAACTTTAATCCATTCTCATCCCACATATACTGACCACCATCGCCCATTCTGACCATCAGTAAAAATACAGTTCCAAAGTACACCAATTCATGACATTATACTGTTAAAGAGACACTGAAGTGTATTTACCACTTCATACAAGAAATCATGGGCTTCAATTTTGTCAATGAAGCGCAGTGACAGGATTTTCTAAAATTGGGTAGGAACGATGCATGCAATGAATTCCTCCACTATTTCAGTTGTCAAGGCTCTAAAGAGCTGATATTACACTTATCATATAAAGGTTGACGCATTTGTCATGGAAATCTGGATTTAAGGCTTGATAACATTTGATTGAAATCAGAAAGACTGGTGAATGGGACGGTGATAAAATAGTAGCCTTATAATTGGAGATCGCCATGAAAGACTGACGGTGATGAAAACCAGCATGATTGAGATGATGATAATATCACATTTAATACAATGAATTGTGAGGCATAAAAAATAAACTTTTTCCTGTCTTTTATAATTTGTCTGATGTATGCCATATCATGTCAAAGCAAGTTTTCTTTTTCATGATTATTGTGTAACCTCTTTACAGAAGACAATTGTAATATAAAATTATGGTTACGAACAATCCTCGCTGGTGGGACTGGTTTTCTCTTGTTGATGTTTTCCGCAAAGGAATGTCTTCAGAGTGTTGATAGGAAGGGAATTCTAAAGTCAATTGGTATGAGTACACAATAAGCCTACATGATATAGTGTGTTACAACAAACACAGCAACCTTCAAACATCCAGTCAACAACCATCTTTTAGAATGCCCTAAACACAGCCTCACAGAGCCTGATACTTAGAAAACAGTGCACCGAGAAATGCAACAACTTCATAATACAAGAGAATATCAACGTACAAACAAGCAGGTGTTGATGGAATGATAACAGCAACGACAACAACAACTGAAAAAAAGCTGTTGAAAGTGTAGAATAAGGATGCAAAAATAGAAACAGACTAAAGATAAAAGTGTGTGAAGTGTACCTGACAGGTCCACAGTTGTTCCTAAGCTCAAATGATTTTTTTTTTTTTTTGGATTTATTGGTCTCATTATTCTTGCTTTGACAACATATGCTTTCACTTTAGATTATATTTACTCTATTACCTTTTACATAAATTTTGAGAAGTTTTAATGGCTATTTATTAGTAAATTTGACTTTTTATACATGACTGGGATATTCTTAAAGCATTTTCACTCCATGTTTTGTGAATGACACTAATGATTCTCCACAACAGACAAAGTGATCACTTAATTAAATTAAGTTTAAATTGGCATTTCAAAAGGCATACAAAAAAGGACTTGGCACTAAAACTGATCTTCTCGGGATTTACTATAATATTTTCTTCTTATGAGCAAAGAAAAATAGCGGCCTTTAAGTGCTCAATCCAAGACTTGCATCAAAATCAAAGATCGAAAAATTAATGTTGAAGGAATTCAAATCTGGATGGCATCAAATAAGCATTATAGGGGGAATAATGATAAGACTGAACCAGTGATTTATAGTAAGCAATGAGGTGAAAAATAAAAAGAACAGTATTCAACAGTATTCACCAGAACAATCTTTGACAAATAATGACTGTATGACCCATGGATCAAATTTGCAAGACACATTACAATGTATGGAAAATGGCATTTAATAGACTATTCAGCAGTTTAAACCTATTATTATGTTTGGGAAGTGATACTCTGTCTGATATCAAAGTTTTGAGATCACACAACTTTTGCACACTTTTAAAAACAGAAATACAAAAATATATATCTCAAGGACACGCATACAAGTTCATGAATATAACTCTGCCATTGACATTAAAAGGATATCCAACTTAGTCCTTTTGATATCATCCCAAACAAACAATCCAAAAGGAAATCTTGATGATAAGTCTGTCTTGCAGATGAGCAAATCGAAAAGAAAGTAAGAAGTGTTTCTCTGCATTTTTTGTAATAAATATCAATCAGTAGGTGTTTGCGTATTGAAACCTATTATCCAGAATAAGGGTCCACATTTGTGTGGTAGCACAGGAATACCTAGTCAAACCTTCTGTTCCAGTCATTTTAGAAAATGGCCGGTCTACAGTCTTTCTTAATTTCAGATCATTTTGCACTTTATTTTATTCAATTATCTTATGTAGACCCTGACATATTGCAATTTGAAGGTAGTGTATTATATGTTGATGAGGAAATGAGAAACAGAGAAAATGGTCCTTTAAGTTGAGGATAACATGATCTTACGACGCATGTAGAGTGAAACATTACAAACTAGGAATAATAATGCATAAAAGCTACAGCAGGATGACTGTGGGTAGATAATTCATTCAATAATAAATACTATTAATAATAATAACTGACATTAGTTTTTAGTTATAACCTCCTTTTTTACACTGACTTCTCATTTCCTCACCTACATATAATGTACCTTCAAATTGCAATTGAATGGGATCAGGAACATTTGAATAGAGGTCAATGCAAACACAACTTTCATTAATCATTGATATTAGACATTATATCTAGACCCATATAAAAAAAAAAAAAAGCTTTGAGTAGAAATGATATATCTCCTATTGGTCAACTCAGCTTATTTTGCTCATTTAAATAATTTCCAATCTCAAAATAATGTGTAGTTATGTTCAGATAAAGCCCTCGAATCAGATAAAAGTTAAGATTGTGCAATATTGTTCATTCAGAGAAAGCTGCTTTGTTTTCTTTCTAACAATGCGATCAATTGTCCCAAAGTACATAAATTTACAGTCCAATAAACAATTTCACACCAAGATTGTCTTAAATAAGCTCATGATCCAATAATTTGAACCTAAAGATAATTTTCATTGCATAATTTTTCAACAGCAAGTCCAATAGTGGTGAGCTTTAGAGAATTATTTTGCTTCTTCATTTCACAAGTATGCAGCCTGGGAGCGGCTATGCATCACAATAATTCATTCACCGTTTCAATCGCAAAACCTAAATTTCAATATCTCATAAAACCTAAATTTCAATACCAAACATGGCTAGTATGGACTTCACACTCTGCTTGAAAATGGAACCGGAATTTGGGTTGTAAACCTCAGTTTTCCTCCCTGCTGATCGCCATTGTTTCCAAATATCGATGGTTAAGTAAAAGATTAAAAAAAAAAGATTAAAAACCTTTAATGATACAACTTTTTGATGAAAATAGCTGCAAATGACAGTTATCATCATTATCCAGTCATCCAAATCCACTGAAACTAAAAAAAAAAAATGAAAAAAAATGGTTCAAAGCCCATCATCTGTAAAACATCCCATGCGGCTTTGACTGGGTTTTCCTGTGCCACAACTCATATACATTACACAGATATACATATGTGTGTTCAAGCATATATCGTCGATGAAATTCTCTAAACGCGTAAATCCGCTGAGATAAATTTTATGCGGAAGACAAAAAACTAAATACTTTTTTATTTTTAGACTTACGATGAATGAGTTTCGTCATTTCGTAATTGAAACATGATTCTGGTATGCTGTGCTAATTTTTTGTAAAAAAATTATTTCCAAATTAATGCCGAAAAATGACTTACGTGCTTACATCCCTTAGTTTTGAAAGTTCTAAACACGTAAGTCAAGTTGGATTGGTCCATAAACGCTTATATCCATTCAAAGCTGAGCACAGTGTCATTTGGTGTAATTCTATAAATACGTAGATCAGACCTTCAACTTGATGTAAGCGTTTAGAGTTCCATTAACGATGACCAATCGCTAGTCATTGTTTATAAAAGACAGTAAATAGGTGCTTTTTATTGGTCAGATGACTTTGAGCGTCAAATCACAGGTGGAGAGTTACCTTCTTAAGCGAGAAATGAAAAAAAAAAAGATTTAAAAAAAAATTTGATGTATGTAGAATTATAAAAAAAATATATAAATCTTAATATCCATAGACTTGTCTGTATCCGACCTATCAGCTATACCGA
>JBCJKF010114353.1:0-10253 GCA_039654545.1 Plocamopherus ceylonicus | reverse complement strand
ACATATGAAAATTCATTGCACATACATGCTGAGCTGAGCTACGAATAATGTGTAAAGGATTGTCCCACGGCACAAATAAACTAGCCAGCCCCGCTGGCAAACTTAGCCTATGACCAGTCGAAACTTGAAACACATCATAGCAGTTACCACCAAGCAAACTTAGCCTATGACCAGTCGAAACGTGAAACACATCATAGTCACCACCTAGAAAACTTGGTCTATGACCAGTCGAAACTTGAAACATATCATAGGTATCACCTGGTAAACTTAACATATGACCAGTCGAAACATGAAACATATCATAGTTATCACCTGGTAAACTTAGCCTATGACCAGTCGAAACTTGAAACACATCATAGTCACCACCTGGAAAACTTAGCATATGACCAGTCGAAACATGAAACATATCATAGTTATCGCCTATCTTGTGGACTTCCCAGTGGTGAGAGCTTCAGACCCTTTACTAGAGACATTACCGTTGCCAGTTGATTAAGGAGGCTCATACAGGCCATATACTTATATACTAGCCAACATGAAAAGCAAATCACCTCTCAAAAAGCCCGAAAAGATAGTCCCAAAAAGGTCATATATTAGTATACTAGCCAACATGAAAAGTGCTTCACCTCTCATAAAGCCTGTAAAGACTGTCCCAAAAAAGCCATATACTAATATACTAGCCAGCATGACAAGCGCATCACCTCCCAAAAAGCCTGTAAAGGCCATTTCTTAATATACTGACCAGCATGACAAGCGCATCATCTCTCAAAGAGCCAAAAAAGACAGTCCCAAAAAGGCCATATAAAAATAAAAATACACTAGCTAGCATGACAAGCGCTTCACCTCTAAAAAAATAATGAAAAAGCCTGAAAAGACAGTCATGAGGACCTTTCTCAAAGACTTGGAACGGGTTTTGAAGAACCTCCCAAAATATTTTTTTCTGTTCACATAGCCGTTACTGTAAAAATGTGCATCGTCGCTAAACTCCACATCTTTCAAAAATCCCTATCTTGCTCTATTCGAGCCATAAACCGCCGACACATCGCTACTCTATTCAATGAGTTGTCGTTAGTAAATTGCGAGTGCAGCTCATTTCTTAACAGAAAAGGGGTAAAGATCTATCCCAATAATTATTCTCAAAGATCTTATTCTCAAAGATTCAAGTGAAACATCGAGAGATAACTTCTATGTCGAATGGATTGCCTGGGGTCATCATTGACAGATTGATGAACAGTTTGAATTTTGTCAGGATGCGTGTTTTTGGTTCGTATAATATGCGTTTCTCTTGTGGTTTTCAGCAGATCCACTCTTTTCTAATGAACAAACCCATCTCAATAAAGTCGACCTATTTTGAAACTTCATCAAACCTCTCAAGTCTATACCGAACTGTCTTGAAAATAAAGCCCACGTTTCTCAAGATGAACGTGTTTTTTACAAAATGTGCTTTTACAGCAAAAGCACGCTGTTCCAGTATTAAACCGTTTAGACATTTTAAGGACTAGATTTAATTTTTCTCTATTGAATAATCAATCCGGAAGGCTGGACCAACTTCCATGTAAATATAATCATGCTGTATGGTGCTATGAGCAATTATATTATGTGTTGCGTTTTGTTGTTTGTTTTTGTTGGGGCTTTTTGTGTCAGCTGGCACTTCGTACTCGATGCTTTTAGGCCTATTTGTCTAAATATCTAGATCCAGATCGATTTAATTGTACATTTGTAAATCTATATCTGGATCTAGATACTAATATACGGTGCTCTGTTCAATTTTATCTTTTTCCCATTAATAAATCTAGATCTGAATCTAAAATAGGCCAGGACTAGATTACATGTACATCTAGATCTAAATCTAAAATCAATATAGACCTTTTTCCGACCGTGTAGGCCAAGCATTTAGTGTCCATATGTGTCAAAAATCCAAGCCTCCCCCATTGAATAATAAAGTGTTATCAACTTATTATCTTGATTATTCATTCCGTACAAAACACACACTTACATAAAGAAACAAGTATGAGGCATAATAATATATTTTACGAAAACAAAGGTTATTCTTCAATTACATTTTATTGGAGGGAATATTACCGTCTACTGTGGTCTACATAAGGATATCAAAACGAGGCTATTCTGGACAATCGACTATGGTCAGAAATAGACATTGCAAGTCCTAATGTTCACATAACAAGCGATAGAAATACACACAAGAAGATACAGCACAATCGCACGCCGTGTCCTGAGATTGTTTAACCCTTTTAGTGCCAAACAACGATAATGTAAAACATTTCTATGGGCCTAAGTAATCGTGTCATACACGCACAAATCAAATTGTTACAACGAGGTTAAGACATATAGTACCTTACGCATCAACGATTGATCAATGTTCTCTGTCTGGCAGAAAAAAGGGTTAAACGAAATAATATACTAGGAGGCTAACTCTCATCGTGACCATGACGTGTTCTTTATGATTATAAATAGGATAATAAATTATCTTTCTCTTCCTAATAATGGGACGTAAATGTTGGTGAATATTGGGATGCATGGGATATTTTGGATTGCTTCCCTTTATTAATTGAGCCCTTGTCCAAAATATAGATGTGTCTGATATTGTAAACAGTATATTATCATACTCTGTTGCCACAGTGACTCAACGTGTATACTTTGGACTCACAATCGGAAGGTTGTTGGTTCGAAACATTGCATCTGACGCTCGGTTTTTGGTAAAAAAAAAAATAAAATAAAATAAAACCAAACAAAACAAAAACAAAAAAACCAAAAGAAAACAACAACAACAAAAAAAAAACACAAAAAAAACAACAACACAAAAAGACAAATTCCACTTCCTAAATGAATTAGTGGAATTCAGTTTTGTTTTGTTTTAAACGTATTTATTTATTCATTTACTTTTTTTTTATCTATCTATTTATTTATTCATTTATTCATTGAATTATCACACTTTATGGATAGAGAGCAAGCAAACATAATGAATTGTTTAGCCAAGTTCTTCCAATAGCCAAAGGTGAGCTGGGAAGTGTAGACAGCCGGTAACACCTTTAGTATAAACAAATACGGAGGTGTGAAAATCCAAGTATATCAACAGCAGTAGAGTAATTTACATTTACTGTATCTCATCCAATCCAAAATTTGCAATGGAGGCTTAGGATAACTTCCGATATCCCATTTTCCTTTCGCACTTTTATTTCTTAGAGATTTTATTTCTTCATTTGTCACCATCAAGCCTTGTGTGCAAATGTGTCTATAACAAAACCATTTTTGTTCTTTATTTAATCTTGTTAATGTTATTTGTGCTTGAGCTTTAATATCTCTGATAATCACCATAACGCCCAAGGAAGTTATATAACTTTGTTTTGTTGTTGTTGCTGTTGTTGTTGGGTTGTTGTTGTTTTTTCTAATTTACGACTATAAAAGAATGGTGCTATTTGCAACCCAGCACTCATGTCACATCTTATCTCTGAAGGGACACGATAATGATGGCATAATGTTCATAATGGAATAACAGAAAATGTCATAGCAGAAACGGTCAGTCGGTAAGTTGCTGAACAGTATAGGAAGTAATAGTATATAATGACATAATAGTTTATATGCTATACAAGTAATAACATAAGATATTATAATAATAGATGACATGCCATCACAAGACAAGGCGATAAAGGATGTAACAGTAAATTAATGGCATAAGACATAATATCACATGACTCATCAGTGAAAGACATAACACATATAAAAATACGTGACAATAATATTGAAAAGGACATAATAATAATATATCATCACATTACCTGACATGTAACAGAAAATGAAGCAAAGTTGAATCGCATAAAACATACAAGTTATTATATTACAGAATTCCAGTACATATGTCATGAGAATGGATGACATAACACAAAGTAGCACATTACATAACGGAACCTTTACATGACATAATACACGATGCACGACATACAAAACCTATGGCAGAATGATGATTCATGGGAATTTACAGGTGACATGAAAAGGTGAGGGGGGGGGGGTTGAAAATGAATTGATCTCAATCTAACGTTAATTAGTAATGGACGGTTGTTGTTGTTTTCTTTTCCTTGCGCATTCAGTAGTGGCTCGTGCAAGAAACAGCCCAGTGTTCTATGTCATACGCTCGATTCATCTCTTCGACTTCAATTTGCCCATATAACGGAATTAGCACTAACAAAGGCTCATGTCGATATCCCTGTTGCATAACTCAAATATCCATGACTGATTTGCATTTCTTAATGTATCTAAATCCGTATGTAGATCTAGACTATAATATTCTAGTCTAGATCTACATCTGAATTTAGATCTAGATCTAATCCTAGATCTAGCTCTAGAATAATGAATCTAGATCTAGAATTTAGATTTATATCTTGATCTTAATCTAGATTTGAATCTTCCCTAGAATATTATAGATCTAAGTCAAGGCCTCTTCATTTACAAAATTATTGTAAATTATTCCGATCTTTTAAAGCTGTTAAAAAAGTAATGGCACTGTGCTGAATTGAGACTGAGTAGACTTGTTGATAGGTAGGCCTATTCTATTTGTTCAAACTGAAACTTACAGTTCAACAAGCTAGATCTAGATCTAGTAATATTTGTTAGACTCTAATTCAGATAAAAACTTGACCCAGAAGTGCAGGGCAGTCATGGACATTAATTTGAGTTATGCATCCCGGCTAATTGTGGTGGGCAAAGAGCTTGAACATTTATCCACCCAAGTATATCAAGCGCGAGCCGCCACTGCTGGTATATTATAATTATCACTTCAATAGTTTCATACAGACATAGTGAAGGTCTTGTTGTCATAGATAGCAACACGGTAGTGTAGCTGGGCCATATCCGTCATGGCGAATTTTGTGAGAGGGATTGAGATTGTCGTGAAAACAAGTAACTTTATGGCAACAGAGACTCATCTTAGTTTAATATCAACGTATCTACGGCAATATCATCATCATCATCATCATCATCATCATCATCAACAACAACAACAACAACAACAATAACAATTAAAAAAGTAGTGGTAGAAGTAGTAGTGGTAGTGGTAGCAGTGGTAGTACTAGTAGTAGTAGTAGTAGTAGTAGTAGTAGTAGTAGTAGTAGTAGTAGCAGTAGTAGTAGCAGTAGTAGTAGTAGTAGTATTAGTAGTAGTAGTTGTTGTTGTTGTTGTTGTTGTTGTTGAAGTAGTAGTAATAGTAGTAGTAGTAGTAGTAGTAGTAGTTGTAGTAGTGGTAGTAGTAGAAGTCATAGTAGTCGTATTAGTAGTAATAGTAGTAGTAGTAGTAGTAGTAGTAGTTGTTGTTGTTGTTGATGTTGTTTTTGTTGTAGAAGTAGTAGTAGTTGTAGTAGTGGTGGTAGTAGGACGAGGAAAGGTACTTGTAGTAGAAATAATATAATAATAATAATGATAATAATAATAATAATAATAATTAATAATAATAATAATAATAATAATAATAATAATAAAAATAATAATAATAATAATAATAATAATAATAATAATAATAATAATAATAATAATAATAATAATAATAATGTAGCAGGGTTATAATGAAAAGCTGGAAGACAATAATTTTTAATGAAAATAAGCACACACAAAAAAACATATTATTTTCTTGATTGCTATGAAAACAATAAGAAATAGCATTTACATCATAACCCTCTCAGAATTCTTGGCCCTCTACAACAAAATTATCGGCACATGACATTTAAACATAAAAGAATTTGTTACGGAACGAAATTTCAAAAACTACCCACAGATTGATGAAGCTAATGGTAGAAGAATGCTATTCGTCATTGTAGATAAATATTGTAAGCGCTGATTGTGTAATAGGCTCGTTTGAAGGAAGAATGTTGTAGAGAGGTCCACTTTATACGTACAGAAGCAACTGAGTTGCTTCTGAGCTCCAACGAGAAACACAGTTGGTTTCTTGGATCAGGTCTAGTAATTATGTGTTGTTTTTTGTTGTTGTTCTTCTTCTCCTTGTTGTTGTTTTCTTATACCGCTTAATCGCTCTAAGCAAAGATCTGTCACGTTCTATACTAGTTTCGGGTTAGTTCGTCCATAAAGAGGGTTAAGTAAAAAATCAAATCAATTTTTAAAAAATTTAAACTTGAGAGAAATGATTCAAAATATTTATAGTAATGTTTGAACTCGTTTATAGCGCTAAATAAATGTACAACCGTGTTTTACATTATTTTCTATTATATTAATTTAAACAGGAAAGATCATAAAACGAATACAATAGTTAATATGATTAACAAGAGAGAAATCTGGCAATTGAAAGTCTTAAGATTGCGTTTAAACGAATTGAAATTCTTTAACTTATTATTATTTTTAGTTATTTTCTCAACTAGAAAACCATAATTCGTTATTAAAGTTAAATTTTATAAATTCGAGATTGCATAAAGGAAGGTGGTATGCCTCTCTCAACCCTGGCATCGATTTGTCTTGTTAAAAATATAAACAACCCCTGCGCCTTTTTAACTCTTCAAGTTAACTCTTAAAGTCAGTCATCCGTCAATATATTCATTTCTTTATTACTTGTCCATTGATTTCTTTCCATCATTTCTATTTTTTTCCTATCTTTCTATTTTATTTATTAATATCCTTTTTAACAACCCATCCGAGAAATCACTTCCTCAAATTAGTAAGTTTCCCTGTAGAATCACTTATATTCCAATCGAAATCAACCCTCGTTAAGGCTTAGGGATCGTTCATTGATCCTTCCTCACTAATGACAATATAACTGGATGGCGGAATCCAAAGCCATGGCAAACTTCGCTTCCGGCGTTAAGAAAACGGTCACATCTCAAACTCAGTCACTGGGCAGAACCGATTTCCGGCAACGCTCCCTTTAAACGTAAAAAAATAAAATCAAATTAAAGTTAACAAAGGCTGCTCGATGTGCAACGTTGTCCATCAACTAAGCTACGGTTCCCCGTAGGTATAAAAGAAGACCACGAGCGAAAGAGTACATGAAGGCCAACCTTTTTTTCCACAACACTCGGACAAATAAATTATGCAGACCTCAATTTCATTGTGGTCGCAGTGGCACAGTCGGTTGTGCTTTGGGCTGACAACCAAAAGGTTGGTGGTTCGAATCCCGTCAGGGACATAATAGTTTTGCGATTTAACCCTTGGGCCAGACTATTTACACTACTGGCTTGCCTCCTTTTGCGGCGTTGGTCTGCGGCTGAACTTCGGTTTTCGGTAAAAAAAAAAAAAAAAAAAAAAAAAAAAAAAAAAGAATCAAACGACAAATTTCCATTCGGGGATGGAGTAATGGAAGTTTTTTTTCTTTCACGAACACTCATCTTTGACAAGCTATAAGCTACGCTAGGCTGAGCTAAACGTAGAATGACACACCTCCCTGATTTGCTGCTATTTTTAGTAATTGTCGCCTGTCGTTGAATAAAATGGAAAATGGATAGAAGATTTAGATCTCGATCTAAAGCCATAACATAGTTCTAGATATCTTATGCAGAGCTAGGTCTAGATGTAGATATATCTACGATGCAGACCTTAAGCCTAAACCTTAGGCCCAACCCTAAATATAGGCCTATTCGCGAGGATTAGGATTGGGTCTTATATTTCCGAGTGTTTTTCCTAGCCCTGTGCACACTCGCGCCAATGAAGATGACAGCATGAGGGCAGATTATTCGTTTAATGATCTACGTAATTTCGTTTACGCCGTGATCATTGAAATCCATAAGATGACCCAGCATTTCTGTGATCTAACTGATTAATGAGTTTCATTTTTTCGGAGATCCTGGTGAAGCATTCCTAGATGATGGTCCATGTCCTTCAGAGATTTGAGTTCTGCATCCGGGCGAAATAGAGGATTTTTTTCATTTCTGTTTTGTTTTGTTTTTGTTTGTTGCTTTGCATTTTTATTTAGGCGGGTCAAATTAAGAATATTTTTATTTTTCTGTCGAGGATTCAACCATACTTACTGAAAAAAAATATTTAAAGAAGCTAAAAACGTTATATACCCTTCACGGAAACAAACAATTTATTAAAAATTATAACAATAAATTTACATCATCACAGATCAGTCAGTAGGATGTATAACGGAACAGAAACATTCAAATTTACAACATTTATTATCATTCAAGCTTCAAAACTATACAAATTCGTAAAGAAAAAAAAAGAAACAAACAAACAAACAAAAAGAAACCAAAAGAAACCAAAAGAAAAAAAACGGAATCAGATATCAAATATCAGTTTTTCTTGTCAAAGATTTGAGCCACGGACAACTCCGTCTCTCTGTCCATGGGTCTGCTGTGCCGGATGTAGCGGGCGTTCTGGGCCTGCTGCCAAGACTGTTCGAATCCCGGAAGTCGGTGTATGGTGCGCACCGAGCCGTCTGGGTTGAAGTACTCCCTGTCTGTGGCGGTCACGGTCTTGCTGCCAAAGTCAGGTGGGTTGGTCCGGCTGTTCCTACGGGGGCCTCGGTCCAACTGGCGAGAGGAAAGAAACCGAAAGGACGTATTATTGGCACGTCATGAGAAAAAACACGCACACATATATTATATTTATATATTATTATCTTGGTTTTGGTTTGGGCTTTTTTTTTTCTCTTCTTTTCTTGTGTGTGTGTGGGGGGGGGGGAGGGGAGGGGTGTTTGGCTCTTGTTTTGTTTTGTGAATGTAATTGTTGGGGTTTCGTTGTTGTTGTTGTTGTTGTTGTTGTTGCTGTTGTTGTTTTAGTTGGGTTTTCTGTTGTTTTTTGATGGAGTTTTTTTAATTTTTTGGCTGTTGTTTTTTTTTTGTTGGTTTTTTTTTCTTGTTTGTTTGTTGTTGTTTTGTTTTTGATTTTTTTCTTTTTTTTTAATGGTTTTTTCTTTCTTTTCTTGGGTTGGGGGTGTTTTTTTGTTTGCTTGTTTGTTGCCTTTTCCATCTAGCAACCTTCTCAATTCCCTGAGGAGCATACAGAGGAGCAGCGATTTTACAAGCCTTTCACTCTAGCATACTGAAAAGATCTTCTACTGCCTATAATAGTCGGGCACTGTTTTTGCACGTGGCATTTTTTTTGGGGGGGTGGGGGTGGTGGGGGGGATATAATGTGTTAAGACATTTTTCCGAGAATTCAACATCACGTCCCGTTACCGAGATTCAAACCTCAACCTCTCGGTCTTCTGCTCAAGTGCCTGCCACTAGACCCCTACATCACATAATATTTACGTTTCTAAATATCTACATACATATATAGAATTATTGGTTCCAAATTCACCTAACAGTGCTCTATGGGTAGATCCCAGAGCGCTATAATATAATAATATAATAATTCTACTTGCATATATTAGTATTCGACACGACCATTGGTTTCATGGCCTAGGGGCCAATCATCAGGTGTCTTGTGTGTTGTTATCCCTCTAGGTTTTGTTCTTTCCGTTCGGTGTTTCGTTGTTTCGTTTTGGTGTATGATGGTGCAGCTGGTTCCAGTTGTTTATGGATTTTTAGATTTTTAGATTTCCCAAATAGAACTTGTATTTATGGGGGCATTTTCTAGCAAATTCTGATATATATGTATGTATGTATGTATATATTTATATTTTTTTTACACTTAGTTGAACTCTGTGAGTCTCTTCTCTCACCAAGCAAGGTGTATCATCTGTCAAGCCTTGTAGGGAGCTAAAATCAATATTAAGGTAGCTGACAATGCCAGATTACTAATACTTAAACGTGTCAAAATAGCACCATGGAATATTCATACCCTAGACCAACGCCAGGGTGAAATGAAAAGACCTTTCTAAACGTGACGTAGGAAAAAAGTATTGAGTTTAAAGGTTCGTTGAATAGAAAGTTGCCACAAGTAAGCTTAATACATTATTCAAAGGGATCGATTGAAAGTGTCCTCTTTGTGCCTTGTCATTAAAATGTTTGATAGATAATATCATGGTTATGAAACATGCATGGCAGGGCCTGACAGGGTGAGAAAGAGAGAAAGTGGAAGAGAGTGGTAGAGAGAGGAAGGATGGGAGAGAGAGTGAGAGGGAGAGAGATGAGGAGGAATAGAGGGAGAGAGTAATAAAGAGAGAGGGGGAGATAGAGAGGAGAGAGACGGAGAGAAGAAGAGAGACGATACAGAGAGAGAGATTGAGAGAGAGGGAGAGAGAGAGAGAGGGAGAGAGAGAGACGAGACAGAGAGAGAGATTGAGAGAAAGGGAGAGAGAGAGAGAGAGAGAGAGAGAGAGAGAGAGAGAGAGAGAGAGAGAGAGAGAGAGAGAGAGA
>JBCJKF010113910.1:0-10262 GCA_039654545.1 Plocamopherus ceylonicus | reverse complement strand
AAGAAGAAGAAGAAGAAGAAGAAGAAGAAGAAGAAGAAGAAGAAGAAGAAGAAGAAGAAGAAGAAGAAGAAAAAAATCGTCTTACGTAAAATTCAACTTATTCGGCGTGAACTTATCTGGAGTCGACTATACATGTACAGTATAAAGTGATTTATAGCTGGTTAGATTCTAGATCTTTTCACTGACGATACTTATAGAGATCTTCAATTATTTCATCGTGGGACCTATCTGAACTTTGTAGGCCAAATTTTGCAATCAGTATGAAACAGCTTTATCGAATTGAATAGGTACAAAAGACAGGCTTGTGGTTAGGTTTGGTTGCCTGCATGACAGCCAGGTGGTACATACTAATCCAAGCCGATAGACAGGTGTTACAGACTAATGCCATGCCACTAGTAGAGGGCCTGTCATGAAAATAAAGTTTTTAAGAGCTGTACTTAGCCTACCGTCATGCCTTGTTGCTAATAACGATCATTGCACCTCTGGCTGTTGTTTTGCTTACTGGGAGTCAAGTTTCTTTTCACGTCGACTGAATACGCCGATTGGGGTAGGTAGGCTGTGACGCCCTTGTCACGGTTATATTCCATGTTCTTCTATCACTCGAAAGGCTTACGGTTTTACAACGCACCTTTTGTCAAAAGCACTTAGAAACAGTATGGTATAACACAAATGTTATGTGACACGCGACCAGCGTAATGGATCTATATAATGAATATCGTATTAGGTAAATTGAATCCATTGGCTATTGCCTCTGAACATCGAAGATAGAAACCGACGCAGTGTAAATAATTACATACTTATTTATTTTATTAAAGATTCGCTGTTTAATACATTGCTAGTGTTGTTGTAGTACATAGTTGTTGGTGTTGGGTTTTTGTAATCACCCCTTATTAACGACTGAAATAAATAAACTTTGATCGGCCGTTATGATGAAAAGGATTAATGCTTTTCGACATGTTATCACACACAGGAAAAAATTTGACGAGAATATTATAATTCAATATAACTTTTTTTTTTTTATTATCCCGACACAGTCTATGATTTAAAGAGAGCAGCAAACATGAAAATGAATGACATCCTTATAGTATAGTATAAGCCAACAATGATAGTATGCACTCTAGCTGGCGTTTTTAGGTATGCTGGTACATTGGCAACAGCTGTGACAGCCAACCCGAACCACGAGAATGGCTGTCCATGACCACATTGATGGTTCAACATTTGTAATTATGATAGGCGTATCTTCTTTCTAGTTAGCTTTCATCTCCAGTGCCAGATTTTGAAAGCATTCCTCTTCCTAGAACCTGTCAGTGTCAGACGTACGCATCCCGCCATGAGTCTGGTAACGGGCATTGCCGGGTCCTCAAACCCTCCAAAAATCCGTGCCACCGATATGACCAGGTAGATCTGGATCTCAGTCTATGCTTCTTTCTTTTCAGTATAGAGTACAGTGTAATCAGTGTACTCTCCATTATCGCGTCTGCCTTGCCGGGCCTCTCTGTGTGGATGTGAAAAAAACCTCAAGCCGAGCTCGAGGTCGAACCCCTGACCATACCCAGGGCCAGACTCGAGGCTGGATCCGTGCGTCTGGCAGACCCTCGCAGTGGACGGTCAATGGGTATTCTTCCAAAGGCAAGTTGACCATAAATGATAGTGGATGCCTTCAGTTTTTGCAGGCGCGGCTAAATGAACATTCCCAAGTCAGCACAGCCTGTCACCGCAGCATCTGTTGTCCAAGCAAAGTGAACACAGTGGATGGGAAGGTTCGTTTGACACCTTATCTCTCCAAGAGATGCCAAGGATTCCATGGAGACAATACATGTGAAAGCTGTTTGGTTTTCTTTCACGTTTTCTATTGTTACCTTGGCTCATTTGAGTTGGGGAGTTAAAAGTAGAGGAGTAGTCATGCGAGACTACTAGATTAACATGACTGTACAACCTTAGCGAATTCATTGTTCCTGTCCGACGCGCTTGCCAAGTCAAAAGACAAGAGCTTGCGGCAAAAGGATTGAACTATTGTACAAAGAATTAGTTCTAAGACACTGCATTTATTCTATTTCAACATGCATGAGTGGGTACAATTACAATTACTAAGAGAAGATCTGAATAAAGACAGAAAGATTAAAATTCCATTGTGGATTGACTCCGGAACGTTGGTAGGTACCTAATCGCCTCGCCAAGAAGGAAAATCGTTTTTATTACCTTACCACCACTATGACTTATGCCGAATAAATGTAGAAGTAGAAGCTGCCTTCCGGATATGCTTGCTCATTTCTGGTGCAAAGAGAGAGGACACCGCAGATGGTAGAACCAAACAGGTGAACCCGTGGACTATCTCATGGTTGAGACTGGAGATGCGGTAGTGACTCAAATTCCGTATCTATGGTTACATATGTCTTCTCCAGGATGATGGTCTGGCCGTCTTTTCAGGATTTGAAAAAGAAATTCATCAAACCTGGTGGTGCCCCACAAAGTGAGTTGTGACTGCAGCGTCATTTGCAAAGAGCATGCTGCCAGCTTCGGAAAAAGCAATGGTGATAGTCTTAACTGATAATTTGAAAGTTGGATTTCACACTCATCACATGTGAATGATGTAGGGAAGCAAAAAGCAAAATAATCAGCGTCCTGAAGGAAACTGGGCCTAAGAAAATAAAATTAGGTTGGGGATTCCGTTCCTTACTTCAGTAAAAGGTTGGCATACTATCCTCTCACTGTATCTCCCCCCCCTCCCCCCCCCCCACTCCGACTCTCCCTGTATGGGCAGATAGAGATATGCGTGCACTGCTTTCCTTAATTAAGTCTTTATGGGGTTTTCCAGGGTATTTGTGCTATATAGATCTATAATTTTATTATGAATAATAAATGCATGAATTTTCCACCTCCACCTTAATCTTTTCCATATAATTTCAGGGCATCTGACACCTAGAGGGAAAGATGAAGCCAGGCGACCCAAACTACCGTATCCTGTATGCTTTGTGGGCATTTATGGAATGCCTGGGCTTTGGTGGTCTAATCTATGGTTGGGGATCGTTGGTCTTTGTGCTGAAAGATGAGGGGCTGTATCTTGACCTTTGCCCAGAACAAGGCAATGAAACTGACATCACTGATACTCCAAGCAATGCAAGTGCAAGTGGAAATGGGAGGTATTCATGCAATGTAAATTCTTTTACTGGGTTTTTCTTTATTCGGTGGAAGTCTTCTCTGAATTCTTTTTCGATTTGTTGTTTTCGCCAAAAGCTTACTGTGACCTGGATCTTTATAGCTAAGAGACATGCACCCAATCATAATTACTATTTTTCCTTTTTGACAAAGTAACACGTATAATTTGTTTTTGTGCTTATACAGTTCATTTGTTTTACTTGCGATTTTTTGTTTTGTCTTTTTCTTTTATTTGTTTTTGTTGGGTTCTATTTTTGTTTTGTTTTTCTTTTTGTTTTTGCTTGTATTTTGGAATGTTTCCTAGATATTTATGTGAATCAAGAAATGCTCGCAAACCTAACAAAACAAAACAATGATCTTTGATTTTAGAAGAGATGTTACACATTTAGAACCACTGATGATAACAAATGAAGTTGTTGAACCAACAGACGAATAAAAATACCTTGGAAATACAATTGACAATAAACTCAATTGGAATAGACATGTAGAGTTTATTTCAAGGAAGGCAAACCAAAAGCTATATTTTCTCAGAAAGCTGAAATCGTTCCGAGTAGACAAGAAGATAATGAATACTTTCTATACCTCAGCCATAAAAGCCTTCTTTCTTTTAGCAGAGCATGTTATGATGGGAATTTGAACCTGTCACATTAAAAAAAAAACCTCAATAGAGTAATAGAAAATGCATCAAAAATTATGAACAGTCAAAACAGATCTTTTTCGAATCATACAATGACGCAACCTCAGAAAGCAAACATGATTTTGGATGACACAAACCACCCATTCCGTTCAGAACACAATAAATCGACACGTAGCTATAGGTTACTCTCCGAAAATGCAGGAATAGACATATAAAAACTCTTTCATGATTTATGCTCAAGCCCCACTTTGGCATCCAGTTGTTTTTCCTCGGGCCAAAAAGGTAACCGCCACTGCCTGAGCCTTCCTATCTACTGCCCATCTTTATGGCCATGTAATGCGACTGACGGCAGGATCATCCTTATCTTCTCTTGGAATAGACTTCAAAGAAATTAAATTCCACTTGGGATTAGTAAAGGGCATTTATTTATTTATCTCTTTTTTGAATTAGCTTATTTTTTATTACTTATTCATGTATTTTATAAATACACATTTATGTTAATTAATCTATTTATTTGCTTATCCTCTATTGTCTATTCTGGCAGTGTTTCAACCATTGTTTCTTGTGATGAGAGAGATGCAAAATTGGCGCTTGCATTCACCATAGGATCAAGTGTATTCTGTGTAGGCTCCATTGTTATAGGCCAGATCAATTACAAGTTTGGCACACGAATTACCAGACTGGTAGCCACGTAAGACTTGATTTGATTCTTCACTTTTTTTTCAAATACATATTTTTATTTTTCACTCGTTTTCTATTTGTATTGTTCTTCTTGCTTTTATTAAGTGTGCATTCGAGAAATTTGTTGTTACTTGATAATTTAAACGTGATTGATTTATTGAAAATATTTTCACCACGCATTCTCTTTTTCCTTCCTTTCATACAGAACGTTGTTCATAATTGGATCCATGATGATAGCTTTTACTAGCAATGGTATGTTTATAAGGTATTTCAATTAGTTCATCCAATTATCTTCAGTTAACATTCCACAAATAAACGTCACATTTTTTCATGATTCCATTTTTTTTTCATTTAATATGAATTACCGTCGGTTTTTTCGCTGCACCCGAACATCCAACCTAGATTGTAAGGTAAGTTACAGAACCATCATTATTTAGTTGCTAATTCAAAAACTAAATTATACTCTATGGTAATAGCATGTCCTTTTAAAAGCCCTGACTTTTCATAGAAACTGTACAAGTGATGACCATTAACTTCAGGTCTGTGCTTTGTCATAGTGAGACAATAGGCGACAGTGCAGTCACCATAACAAAAGAATTCGCTCATCACAGTCTACCATGTACCAGATCATCGCCGTCATGTCATAGTGGAACAAACCACTGCGGTTGTGCTTTGGAATCGCAATCGAAGGTTTTGTCTTTGAATCCAGTTCGGGACACTGCAAATGTATAATGGGCAAGGTTACGTCAGCTAATTGCCTCCATTTGTGATGCTGCTCAGCGTTTGGCGCTCTTTTTTTTTTTTCAGTTTAAAACCTAAAAACAAATTCCTTTCGGGGAATAATGAGTATAATCACTTATCATACTCAACATGCCATATGACAGAAAGATGTGAAGTTTGTTGCCAAGTCAACACTGCCTTTGGGTTGTGTTCGTGTTTGACGCAATGAATGGCAATGCAAATATTATGGCCACGCCTCATATTTTGACCGACGGGCAATATTACCTGGACGGTATGATTGGTTTCGCTATAGCCACGACGTGCGTGGGATCATACAAGGGAGCTAATGTGTCACTGAATAATGAATACAAGGGTTATTTCCTTAGTTATCCGCCTCGCATTGAGATCTGCCTTTCATCCTACACGTCTAATGAAATGTACTTCAATTTCATTTCTCAAGGGGTGGAATGTTAGTATAGTTAGTTTGAATTTTATTCATCCAGTTCGCAGTAAATGTTTTAAATCGTGTGACGAGAGAGTATTATGTCAGTAATAACAATTTTCTAGTATACGTACATTTTCAGATTCTTTTAAATGCTTAGCTACGTAATTCTTTTTCTTCATGAGATTGTGGGGTTTATATTTTTTCAAGCGATATTTTTCAGTTTAGAAAATACCGAAACATAATCATTAGTAATCTGCGATCTTAACAACTTGCGAGGTCCATCCCAAAAGTAAGCTTCCCTCCTCAGTAACCCAGAAACTAAATGACCCAGGACAATGAAAGTTTGCAAGGAAGAACCTTACTCTATGTTCTATTTAAAGTAGTGACCGACAACTTCAGAATCTATGCACATTGGCATTCTCATCATCGACCCGCCAAAAGAAGTGTCATAAGAGGTCTGACTACCTTATGGCTGCTTGTTTTGCATTAATAATGGGTCCTCCATATGGGTCAAATGTTTGGCCCTGAATGTAATCTTTCATTTTTGGGAAAAGCCGAAAGTCACATTGGGCCAGATATTGAGAAAATTATGGATATCCATGATGTGTAATGAGGTGTAATGATGAAAGATGGCTCATTTTGCTGGAATCCAGGTCGCTGTTTTCTGAAGGCTGGTCCAAGATTATCTTGCAGAAGCATTTTTTAAATATATAATATTGGACACTGATTGTGGTGTAAACAGAACCGGCCATCTCAAAGTGATACCGGATGTCACCAAACTGAACAGCAAAAAAAAAAAAAAAAAAAAAAAAAAAAAAAAAAACAAAAAAACACAAAAAAAAAAAAAAAGGTGAAATGCTCTCCAGTCCCTTTTCTTGTTGGTCCCCAAGAGCAGTTGAAATATTTTCGTTTATTCCGGAGGCTGACTTTAACCAGAGATCTTGAAAATGTTATGACTACACCAACATCATATTATGTCGAGAATGATTGCTTCATTTTTTTTTGTGTGTGTTTTATTACACATGTATTGTTGGCCAATTGTCACCTGTCAACAGGAAGAAGAACCTCATTACGCGTTCAGCATTGAACACCAAATTTTGCAAGGAATCTTATTAAGAGTCAATGCACAGATGGGCCAAGTTTCAAAAGGCCGACTTAATTTTATTAGCAAGGGAAACTTACCTTTATGACGGGCCTCAAGAACTGTCCTTGTGGGACATTTGCTCTTTTGCCCCAGGAATCAAATTTCACTGTACACTGTCCATAAAATTAGTAAAAGCTTATTTCTTATACAGCTTGACTTCATGTAATAAAATTCTACTCGCTGTTCTTTCTTGAATCATGACTTACCATAATATACTATGCTGCACTTTGTGTTTGAAGCACCTCATAAAACCAATATTTGTTATTTCTTTATCTCGTATTCAGAGGTACCTTGGCTAATTTTTCCTGGCTTGTGCTGTCTAGCCATTGGAGGTATTACATGCATCATGACAAACACCCAAGTATCACTTCTCTTTCCCGCTGGTGGTTCAGCAGTCATTGGTCTCCTGTGTGGTGGTTATGATGCATCTAGTGGGATACAGCTTTTAATTAAGGTACCGTATATGTCTATTATTTAACATCATTATTCATCCAATTCAGATTTTCTAAGAAGATAAAATATTTCATGAGCCATTTCACTCCGTTTTGTGTGTTACTTTGGGCACGTGGCTCATTGGTTGCAGAACCCGACCATCAAGCCAAAGACCGGGGGATCTTCAAAATCCGAATTATTCGGGTTTGCTCTGCCTTCTCGTCCTGTGGTAGGCAGAATGAATGAATTCCTAGTTCCACTGGAGACGGACAAGAAACTCGGCGGTGCCATGTGCCTTTTCACGTGTAAAAGAGTCCTGGGTGATTCAAATCGAAAAGAGCAGGCCATATTGGCCCTCTCCATGCCAGTTTCATTACACCCCCAACAAACTCTTGCACCTCAGACTTCTTGTCCAGTTCGTTGCTCTGAATTCAAGTAGAAAAAATCAGAAGGAAAGGGTGTGTGGCAGAGCATCCATACTCCTTTTAGAATACTTGCCCAAGTGCAGCAACAACATCGCTGCAAGATCGTCGGTTCCGACGCAAAAGCCATGGCGCATGCACTTTTTTATGGTTCCAGAACCCTTTTTTCTATCTCAAAATCTGAAAATGCAACTCAATGTGAAAATAACTATGTGTGGCAATTTAATTTTTTTATTTGTCCAAACAGATGGGCTATGAGAATGGCATCTCAAGGCAAACATCTTACATCATCCTCGCCTGTACTCATGTTTTGACTTTGGTGAACACTTTCCTTTTCCTACCCAAGGGCTTTATCACAAAGGTGTCTCCCGATTGCAACACAAATTATGAGGTTGCAATTGACGAAAATACTGTTGAATTGATGAAAGGTAAACTTTTTGTATCATGGTGTAATTATGGCATTATTGCATCCTTTCTCTTCTACTTTAAAGAATTTCTAGGTAATACCTTTCATACTACTCATATGATTATACATGGAATTAAAAAAAAACACTGCTAAGATTGCTAAGATTTGTCCTATTGTTTGCACATTTATTGTGCTAGTGATAACTCATATACTCATATCACTATTAACTTATTGAAGGCGCCTCGGCCACATATGGCTGACAGTACACTTGTCCACAGAAGACATACAAAACCTACTTTTTTACACCATGAACATATAGATTCCATATAGATCTACATGTATAATGGATATGAAAAGTAATTAGATCATTAGCAGAACTTTTCCTCTATAACATGCAAAAAAACAAAAAACAAAAAAAAAACAACAACAACAAAAAACTAGAAAAAAACCCAACGTTTTTCTTTATCATCACTGATAGAAGAATTACGGCTGATTGAAAAAAAGGTGAAAAACGCGCGTCACAGCCGCAGCGATGCCCACTACTTTGCGTCTCCAAAGAGTTAATATGTCCTATTTGTAATATAATAAATTGATTTAAAATTGAACTTAAAATTAAAATTTTACAATTTTTCCATCTACAAGACTACGCATGCAATTATGAGTGCTTTTTTTTTTTTTTTTTTTTTTTTTTTTTAAATATGTTCCTTCCAATTCTTTGACTGTTGCAGTATGTGATACATGTACATGTATTAGGATCTTTGCCCCATTCTGAACCATTGAGGAAAATTTAAGTGTGTTTCAAAACTCTTGAAAATAATAATATTTCGAAAGCGTAGGCCTACTATTCTATTATCTGAATTGTCGCCGTAAAATGCAGAAATCACAAGAAATATGTGTTACATATCACAATAATTATTTCGTCTGAAAACTTCATATGTGACTGGAGTTTGGATTCTTGATTAGATATAGTGGATTACAAAATCTGGGGCTAAAATAAATGCTTGGCAATTAAAAAAAAAACCAGCAACATTCATTGAAATGACTGTCCCTGATTCAGGGACATTTTTGGGCCATCCTCTAGATCTAAATATGGCCACAAGAATTATCGTGGGTGATGTTTCTCTCATTGCATTTTAATCCGTTAAGATGTAGAAAGCTAGATTTCAATAGTGGTTCAATCCACCTCGCCATCTTTTCGACTGCCTTCTATCCCGAAAGCGATACCGCATTCTAATGGCAAGAACTAGCCCTAGCCGTTAATCCAATAGGTTTTACTCCACTGCAAGAAGGTGGTTATCAAATAAGATCTGATTGGTGACAGAAGCGATAACACATTGTTTGCCCTGCACATCAAGATCCATCCCCGAAAATAACGGCTGAACATTTCTTTTCAAAAATCATATTAGATTGGACGGTGTATCTGACTGTGTGTGTGGGTATGTGTGTGTGTGTGTAAGTGTGTGCGTGTACGAGTGTGTGTGTATATTGGTGAGTATGTATGTGTCAGTAGATTTATTGTGCAACATCTGAAAACTATAAGCGAATGTCTACACCAAGCAACTTTCCTATGTTGTCCTTTTGTTTTATGTTATATTCGTTTCTGTTTATTTTTCTGAGGGGTTTCTGTTTTTGTTTTTGTTTTTGTTTTTGTTTTGTTTTGTTTTGTTTTGTGGTTTGTTTTCGTTTTGTGGATTTTTTGTCGGTTTTTAAAATTTGTTTGTATTGGTTTTTCTTGTTTTTTGTTTTGTTGTTGTTGTTGTTGTTGTTGTTGTTGTTGTTGTTGTTGTTGTTGTTGTTGTTGTTGTTGTTGCTCTTGTGTGTGTGTGGGGGGGGGGGGAGGGGGTGTGTCTTTAGCTTTTCTGTAGTCTACTTATCGTATTGTTATTTTAATTCCTTCCCAGACAAGACCAAAAGCCCAGAAGAGAAAGAGAAGAAAAAAGTTCCAGCCCTGATTAGTTCAATACTGTCACCATATTACATACTTCATGTTTTCTGGATCTCTGTGCTCCAATTCAGATTCTATTTTTTCTTAGGATCATTGAATGCTCTCCTTGAAAAATTGTACACCTCAAAAAGCGATGGTGAGTCTTTAATTTACACCACTTTTCAAATGTCAGTAGCTTTGTCGAGGTTGTACTATATGCCCTACTATATGCAGAAATCAAAGAGATACTCCATATAATAAATCTAGAGGCGGTACAAGGTCACGTGACACGTTC
>JBCJKF010113799.1:0-10266 GCA_039654545.1 Plocamopherus ceylonicus | reverse complement strand
GGATTTCACTTTTCAAACTTCACATTTGCCAGTATTCTTCTTCTTTTTGTGATCAGATGTTTGAAACTATTACAATACACAGGTCCGTAACTTGCTGCTTAATGTAGAAACAATGTGTTCCTTTAAATTCGAATTACTTTATAATTATATATGATATAAAACTATCGTTTATGTACTCAATTACCCATGTAAATTAAATGGTTCAGGTAGTATTGACATGCATGTATTATGTACTTTTCTTTTGCATGAGAGGGCTTAAAACTCCCAAGCTTTGATTTAGTTACAACGACACACTTACAACGTGGAGGTGACTAGTAACCATGCCGTTCACCTGCCTAATGGGTATGATTTTAAGTTTCCTGCCGTTAGACTATGTAAACACCTCACCTACTGTGACGTATGCCAAAAGGTTGTAACACAATCACTGCATTGCAAAAGCAAAAGGGCAGCCATATTCAGCAATTAGACGAAAACATTCTGATTGCAAAATAATCTCTTGCTCAGGCGCTTCTATTTTAAATTTTCTGCATTGGGCAATATATAATGAATGTATGGTTTTAATTGGAATGTTTTCAAACAAGTATTCAAACAAGTATTCACATCTTGACATATATCTAGATCAATGTCGAAGAATATCAATGCATGAAATAATGCGATTAAGACCAAAATTTACGGCTATTCCTTGAGCTCTGAGTGCCTAACGAAAGGACTCTTCTCACGGTCAGATTTCTATCAACCACTTTGCCACAAAATAAGGACCGAGCTTTCAGCTAGCAATAGACCCGTTTGCACCCCTTACAGCATCCATTTGCCTTCTCCACTAGCTGCTAGCCAGACTATTACCGCCAAAGTACTACATCTAATGGTGGACGGTGAGGAATCGAGAATTTCCTTCGAATTTGTCGAGAACGTGGACTTCCAGTCTGGTGTGCTTTTATCATATTATTATATCATAATATCAGTTGCATAAGCCATTTGGTTACAAACCTTTAAATGCATGTATGCAATTAATAACTATAAATGCTAATATAAATACCTTATGGTAACCTTTTCAAATGCAAATACATACATAACACACACATATAGGCATATGACAAAAACATTAATGAAAATATTGTATGAAGATTATCGGATCAGTAAAATAATAATAAAAAATTATACAATCATTCATCGTACAGAAAAGTCATATCACAGAACTCTCTGTTAATAGAATTTTGAAACAAGTTTAAGTTCTTTGAATTCTTCGTCTCAAATTTCAAAATTAACTGTTCCTGAAATGAAGTAATGTTTTCGGACATTGCTGTTAAAAAACGATTGATATAAACATTGAATGTGGCATCTAGATCGTCATTGTTGTGTACAATTTTAAATAGCTTTATAAGATCTATCCTAATCCTTCTATATTTTAGAGAGGATGGATTAAGATATTTTAACCTATCCTCTTAGGGAAAATATTGTAGACATGGTAACATTTGGTAGCACGTGTTTTCCACTTCAATGTTCGATTTGACGAGAACATCGAAGTCGGTTCTCCAAAGTGGACACCAAATGGGGGAAAGGAAGAAAGGGCGAGAGGGGAATCCATTGAGATCACCTTTGTTGTGACCTCTATCCATTACGAGGTTTTTGTGAAAGGGGCTAAAATCTGTGATTATAAACATCGCATGCTCAGTGGTCGAGAAAGCAACATATTTCGTTGTACATGGAATCGGGTTGATCGACGATATCAAGTTCGTTAACATGGCCGGGACTTATAATGAAAACTTGGACTTTCCATACCGAGTGCCGATCTCTTGTTACCATGGACGCAAATTATACAGGACTGGCATTGCCACAGCCGACTCCGAATCATGATCCATTTCCCTTATCGTGAAAGAGGAGCCGGAAGAACAGCTTGCTATGCGATCCGCTATTCCGATATTGGGATGATAACAACACTGTCGTCCTCAAATCCACGGAGAACAGAAAATGGTATACAGAGCAGGGACCAGAAGACATTCCGTTTGTTTTCGGAACATTTTTCAACTTGGCTCTCGAGATGGAAACTGATATATAATATATTGTATATATATATATATATATATATAAGATGACTGTCAAAGATGAACCGTACTGCGAATTCAAACTCTGTATGGACAGCAAATTGGTCTCCAGCCTGCTCATTATGTTTGGCGTGAATAACATGTATGAATGGAAGCAGACAAAATCCCCCCCCCCCCAAAAAAAAAAAAAGAAAAAAAAGAAACAAAAACAAAAAACAAAAACAAAACAAAACAAAACAAAAAAAACAACAACAAAAAACAAAACAAGAAACAAAACAACAAAAAAACAACAACAACAAAAAACCCAACAACAAACAAACAAAAAACAACCCCCCCCCAAAAAAAAAAAATCAACAAACGAAAAAAACATAAAAAACAAACAAAACAAAATAAAACCAACAAAAAACAAACTAACAAACAAACAAAAAAACAACGACAAAAACCGGAAACAATAACAACAATGAACCCAACAGAAAACCCAAAACCCCCAAAACTAAATGAAACAACAGCACCCAACAACAACACCACAACCACCACCACAACCACCAACAGCAGCAACAATACCACCACCACCACCAACAACAACAACGACAAAGAGAAAAAACAAACAAAAACCTAGTTTTACATTTTAAAAGTTTAAAGAGGATTTCCTTCTTTTTCCGCTTCCCGTTCCTAGAAATAATCTATTTCAAAAATATTACGTGCATGATATACAGGAGATACTATACTTCATTATGAAAATCTTATTAACTTCACATCGAGCCTCACATATTATATCAAATTGCCTTTGATTGAAATATTATTCCTACTGGCTGAAGACTCACTTTGCAAAAGAATAAATACTCACATTAAAACATATATATATAATATATATTATATATTATATATATTTATATATATATAATATATACATAGTAGGGAATTTGATCTCTGCAAAGATATTAGTCGGGGATGAATTTCAACAACGGATGCTTTCCAAACCTGCTGGTGGAAGCCAGCCATTCAATCTTCTCCAGGCCATAATATTTTGAAGTGAGAGCTAGAGCAGAAATCATGTTTGCCTACAAATCCATAAATGACAGGGCCACCAACTGCAAAATTGGAAGGTCATAATATTAAGCTTAATGCTATAAGAGATAAACAGTAAACCACAAGAAAGAATTACTAAATCATCAATCACTTGCAGATCAAATTTAGATGCCGCTAATAAGCAAAGGATTAGAAATGGCGGTTAAAACCTCAAACCCAAACTGGAAGTAATGATTTTAGGAGACAAATACTTAAGTAGGCAATACAGGAGAAGCACTTTTTGGAATAATAGACAAAGAGGGAGAGACAACAATAATATCACCAAGCGTAGAGAGACTCATAGACTTTAGTTTTCTAATATACTATTAAAACAACCAACACATTATTTCCAGGAAGAGACATTACCTTATACTGGGGAGTAAATGAAAACAGAATTGAAAAGCCAATCATAGACTAGTTGCTTAAGAGTAGTTCAATTTTATAACCAGCTATCAAATGAAAGTAGCGGGTCTCCCAAATTGTTTGAGATAATGACTCACAGTGTTGTGCATTGCTTAACGTTTGTTGTGAGTGTGTTGGTCTTTTTATTTTTTTCTCACAATGGGCGTCTGCGTATTTTTGTGACAATTATCATTTTGTAAATCATGAAAAAGTGGTTGTGTAATGCTTTGAACATGCTTATAAAAACTAATAGAAAAAATAATTTTAGCGTTGCCTGTATTCTCACATGTGATGGCAGTAAATTAAATGACTCAGATTGCAAAAGAGCATTAAGTACAAGAAGTTCATGCAGTGAATCAACTTACTATTATTGAAATGTAATGAATCGGATGTAACGTTCAGTAAATTAAGCAGATAAGATCCGATCGCAGGAAAAAAAAAAACAATAAAAAAAAACACCCAAAAACCAAAAACCCAACAAAAGCAAAAAAAAAACAAACCAAAAAACAAAAAAAAACAAAACAAAAAAAAAACACAACCTTAAATTAAAAAAAGAAGGAAATACAGAAAATTCGTCCCCACAGGAAAATTCATGTTTAGATTTGTTTTGTTTTTTTGTCGCTTTTTTTTCCTCTTCTTTTTTATCGTAAAGCGAGCGTCAGTGCAGAGCAGAGCCTAAACGTAGGCAAATAGTTTACATAACCTTGCCGAAAGTTTAAATCATCAAGCCCCAATCGGAAGATTATTAAGCGCCAGTATTCCCACTCTTTCGGTAGAGCACTACCGCCGTGTCTCTATGACGACAGGCTAAGACTGGAATAAATAAAAAATAATTTCGAGAGGAGCGCTTTTATATAGCGCAATCTCCATCAGTTCTCAAAGTGCCTTACATTGGGTCCCCAATCAACACCAACACATAACGCGAAGGATGAGGCAAGATGCCTGTTCGGCGGTAGTACAATTTTTTGGACGATGCTTTTAAAAGCCAAGTACTCATTTTACACCTATATGAGGTGTGAAAATGAGTGTAAAGTGCTTTTTCCAAGGATTCAACCCAAGACCTCACGTTCGAAAAGTGAGGTGTCTGCCACTAGACCGCGGAGTCAATTAGGGCGCCGTAAAAATAGACACAGACTCAAATTGCTCTGCATGGAGGTACTCTGATGATAAAATTATGTATTATCTCAAAAGACGTTCGATGCAGTAGCAAAAGTTTTCGATTTCAGAATTAAGCGATTTCCAAACTAGTAAATATGGGAACATTTTCTAAGCGTGATCACAGTGGCACAACAGCTGTGCTTTGGATTCACAACCGAGGGTTGGTGGCTCGAATCCCGTCAGAGATATTGTAATTTAACCCTTGAATAAGTTTATTTAGACTAATTGCCTAAGTTTCTGGCGCTACTCTGCGGCTGATGTTTGGATCTTGATCAAATCCAAAAAGATCAATTTCTTTCAGGGAATGAATTGGTGGAATTTTATTCATTTATTTCAAATATAATTCACAGCAACTTCACGAAGAACGAGGAACTTCCTAAAATCACCAATGAAAAGATATCGCCACAGTTACGATTATTTTTTAACTTTCTGCCCCGTATGTTGGATAGCACTGGAGGAGGGTAAAAGGGTAAATATGGAAAGCTATACAGTTAAAAACCCATTAAAAATCAAGAGTCTTTCAATGCAGTACATCAAGGGACTTTATAACAGTAAGTCAGAGAGCTTCCATTTAAAGAAAGCCAAGTGGGTGCCAGTTGCACTAAATCTAAGGACGCGCGGTATGATTACTAAATAAAAAGTAGTCTTTTTTTAAGCCTTTCGGATCATAGGGGTGGATCTTATCCCGGTTTCACATGCAAAGAATGAAGTAAATAATGACAGAATAAATCTATCACTTCAAAATAGGATGCAATTCTGTTGCAGAATTCGTTTCCAGCCAACGCTGTACACATTTTCACCTGGGTATAGTGAAGCAGAAGGGGTAACGTCTCTAGCTTAGGAAAGAAACGCATGTGTCATTTGGATATTTCGAACCCGAGACCTCTCGCTCCGTATTCCGACGCTCTACACCCTTACCACAGCGCCTCCTCCCCTCCACCAAATCAAATCTCATATGATGAACGTAGCGTCTTACGCTAAGGAGGAAAGAAAGGCAGGGGAATACCAAGGAGATCCTGAATGGATGACATAATGGTATGATGAAAAGACGTATGTTGATGTCAAACGGAAGGCAGAGGTCAGAGAGGAATGGGGATTCATGATTGCCAGACTTCGGATCAGAGACGGAACTGACTGATTGAGTATCTTACTTACCCTCTTGAAATGAACCTTATCGTCTCGTGTGAAGACTACTTTGGTTTTGCTGAGCTTCTTGATGGCCACCATCTTGCCCCTGTGCAGGCCAATGGAGGAGAAGAGTTGCGTCCCCCCGACGGGGCCTCCCCCTGAAGACAGGCGGTGGCTGGACTGGGAGCTGGATGCCATGGTGTGCAAACTCATCTGGAATCGGGCCACCAGCAAGTCGTAGTCAGTGCAGTAAAAACCATGCATGTATTAACAACAACAACAACAACAACAACAACAACAACAACAACAACAACATCATAATCATCATCATCATCATCATCAACAACAACAACAACAGCAACAACAACAACAACAACAACAACAACAACAACATCAACAACGGCAACAACAACAACAACAACAACAACAACAACAACAGAAACAACAACAATGACAATAACGAAAACCACAACAACAAAACGGAGTTACTTGATCAAATGTACAATACATAATAACTTTTCTAATACAAAAAGTAGACTATATTTCATATCCTCGTGATTCTGTTGTGTCGTTGCTTTCGTTTGGCCCATCAAGTTAAGAACTGTAAAATTATCACAATCAAAGCGTTGTCCCTTCATACCTCGACAGTTAATTTAACTTTACTTTCATATGACTCTCGTATTGCAAAATCAATATGACGTAACAGACAGACCTCATCTTAGAGGAAGAGATGGACTGGGACTGGAGGACCAACAGAACGATGGACAGAAATGGTAGAATGAAAGGATGGTGATGAAGAGGATGATGATGATATTGATGATGAGTGTTATGTTTATTACACAGAGTGCGGTTTAGCATTATCTTAGCCAAAGATCGGGCTGCTCCACCCAGCCAAGACCAGACTAAACACAAACATCTCACCTGACTCACACTTCCCATGCATCTCTGTTTGATTATTTTGATATCGTCGAATGAAATCTGCCACAACATTTGGTCCAATTCCCTCTCCCATTTCAGTTTCCTTGAGACATGGAAAAGACGTTGGTCATAATATGCTTTCCAATTCGATGACATGGAAACAAAATTATAAAAGAAATTGATCAAAGTGATTTTTATTGTTGTGAGAACTGTCCTTTCGAATTTTTTATTTTTCATATTTATTGATAATCTATTAGCTTTATAAAAAAACCAAGAAATAGTATGGAAAATAACAAACTAATTGTATGTAGGGATAAATAAATATAATCAGAATTAAACATGATAATGATAATAGTAATAATAATAATAATAATATAATAATAATAATAATAATAATATAAATAACAATAACAACAATAATAATAATAACAATAATAATAACAATATTAATTATTTTATTTTGGTTACTGGATCTAAGTGAACTTTTACAAGGCAGCATATTAGGTAGTAAGCATACAGTAAGTGAAAAGTAAACAGATTTAGAATTAGATCGAACGGTTTCAGATTAAAATGCCACGTGTACATATTGCGTCTGTCAATCAAGAAGAGCTTACCTGACATACCAAGCAAAGACCAGAATGACAACTGTAATCAGCGCCAGTGCGGATATGACCGCAACAATAGCGGTATTGCGATCTGCGGAAAGAAAACTGATCGATGAAATTAAGGGATGGAAGCTGATTCTAGTATCAGAGACTTGAATTGCCTCTCTTATTGAATTGGTCTAATTTCACAACATAAAGGAGGAGAAAAGCCGAAGTTACGAGATTATTCAGTTGACCCCGCACTCTAGAATGGAAGCACTAAGTCATATCCAGTGCACTTTAGAACGGAGGCAATACGTCATATCCAATGCTCTTTAGAACGGATGTACTGTAACAGTAAGGTACAATGAAATATATGCGACACATTAGATCTAGACATTTTCATTGGGCCCCATTGAGAATAATTACGAACACAGAAGGAAAAAAAATTGATAGAAAAAGAAGAAAAAAAATTGGATCCACTGAGACTTGAACCCGGGACTGTGGCATCGAGTCACCTAGCCTTGGAGGAGAGGAACTTTCTTACTGACCAAGCGGCGTCCAGCCAATACACTCCCTTGCCTCATACTTGTTTCTATGTAACAGTAAAGTCTAATTGAAAAAGTCACGCTTGTGTCATAGGCCCCGTGCGCGCCAGAGCTCCAAGTCTGAATGTCTTGGGCTTCAGGTTGGCCTAGGCCGGGATTATTATGTAGATATAGAATCTATGTCTAGCAGGCGAATTGGCAATCGATCAGATTCAACCAGAAATGTCTCAAATTTAAAGGAATCAGTACTTGTACAAAACAGTTGCATTTTACAAAGTTGAACCAGCCAAATGATAGATTTTATAATGATTGATTTAATTACCTGGGGCTAATTTCAGAAAAAAGCAACAAACCAACAAAAAAAAAAAAAAAAAAAAGACAAAAAAAAAAAAAAAAAAAAAAAAAAAAAACTAAATAAAAAATCAGCAAAAACACATTTAGTTCATGAAATGATTCCTAGCTTGAATAGTGCAGGAATAGAACACGCCAAAATAGGGTTGCCCGGTGAACTCCAGAGTCAAGCGATCGAAATCGGTTGATTGGCATAAACGGCAAGCAATCGAGGGGCGAAAATGTATTGTACGCGCTTGGCCTCAGTCTACCTTAACACTGAACTGTTTGCTAGGTTTTTGTCACGATATTATTTGGAGCAAAGGCCCACACACACTATATTGACGGTTTTGGCCATTCAATGCGAGTGCATATTTTCAACCGTTAAAGTAAAGCGTGCGAAGAAGAAGCTCATGCACTGCTATTTGTTTTTGCCTTCCTTGCATCGGATTAATCATGGATCCACTTCACGAACAAATAGTAAATTTTCGCGGAAATTAAACCCAGGTAAGTAAATCTATCAATATAATATCCATCATTTAGTTAGTTCGTGGTCTGTGTAGACCAAAGTGGGGCTGTCTTGGGCTCTAGACCTTCATGGGCCTGGAATTTGATAAAGGTCCACTCGCGCTCTAAGTTGATAGTTAACCCGTTCAATGTGAGAGTAGGTTCCATGCGGCAATGTAAAACGTGCCAAAAAGTTTGTCACACACTGCACATTGTTTTTGCACCTTTACGAGGGGCGTTCAATAAGTCTTTACCCTGACCATGAAGGAATAGACTTAGAGCCATGAAATTTTGGAGCCTGTGATCTGATCTGTATCGTTGTAGAACATTGCATGTGAAGCTTTGGGAAAATCTGATGATTGGTGCGCACTTAAAGTAACAATACTGTCGTCTGATCGACAAAATAAGAAGGAGAAGGATGACAGTCTTAGCACGGTTCAGGTTAACCAAAGGTAAGCCTGATGGAATAATAGAATCTTGAGAGTGGTAGGAGAGTGTACAAATTTACAGACACATTCCGTCATTCACGCGTCGAGACAAATTCCATCATTCACGCTTTTAGCCACATACTGTAATTTACGCTTCCAATCAAATTCTGTCATTGGCGCTCGCTGGAGGCAATTATCGCCAACCAGCATGACAAGCTTACAAGACTCCAAATCGACTAATTACGACATCCAGCCACATCAGGCATCGGGCCACAAACCAAAGCCGTCAAGTGGTCTCTTCATCCTACGGGTGTTCACATTTTCCCCAGGATCGCAAATAGTCCATTCAAAAGTAAGCAATTACAGTCGGGAAAAACCCAGGCTTCCCTCCCTCCCTCCCTCCCCCCCCCACAAAATCCTACCCCCCAAAAAAAACAACAACAAACAAACAAATTTAAAAAACAACAACAGAAAACAACAAACAAACAGACAACAAAAAGCAGACTTAAACAAAACCGTACTCACCCCCAAAAACCCCCAACAAAAAACAACAAAAACAAGAAAACAAAAAACAAAAACAAACCCACACAAACACACTCAAAACAAAACAACAAAAAACAACAAAAAACAAAACAAACAAAAATCAAAAACAAAAAAGAAAATAAAAAAACGAAAAAAAAACAACAACAGCAAACAAACAAAAAACAAAAACAAACCATGAACGGCGACAAGCAAAATACAAAACAGGAACAACGAAAAAGAAAGTATAAACGAAAACACGAGTAAAAAAAAAAGACTAAAACAAAACAAAACAACAAACAAAACAGGAAATGAAGACTTGAACAAAAAATAAAACAAAGGAAACAAACCCTGTTTGTTGTACTTCCTCTTCTTCTTCTTCTCCTCCTCCCCCCTCATCATCCTCTTCCTCTTCCTCTTCTTCTTCTTCCTCATCCTCATCCTCTTCCTCTTCTTCTTCTTCCTCATCCTCTTCCTCTTCTTCTTCTTCTTCTTCCTCATCCTCTTCCTCTTCCTCTTCTTCTTCTTCCTCATCCTCTTCCTCTTCCTCTTCTTCTTCTTCCTCATCCTCTTCCTCTTCTTCTTCTTCTTCTTCTTCTTCTTCTTCTTCTTCTTCTTCTTCTTCTTCTTCTTC
>JBCJKF010113577.1:0-10266 GCA_039654545.1 Plocamopherus ceylonicus | reverse complement strand
ATTCTTAAGCCTCTATAAGGTCTAGGGGGGGCCGCCACATTATTGGGGCCATTATAAGCCTCAATAATCACTCCCTTGTTTTTTTTACAAGAAAAAATCTGTTTCACAAGAAGAGCAAGCATTTAGAGAGAGAGCATGTAGATGATCACTTCTGAACTGCTTTTTCTGTTTTAAAGCTTGTAGGACTTTTTGTGCATTTTTTTTTTTGTTGTTGTTGTTTAGGTTTGGATGGATGTGGATGATAACAGAAAAGTGGAGTCATGTTTTGGAAAGTTCATGTGCAAATCAAGTTTTGTGTGGAAATTTTAATACAATGTTGTATCGAATATGTGCTTTTTTTCTTTCTACTAAAACATATACATGCACGGATATATTTTTTTCTCAATTCTCTTAAAATACATGTAAACGACGTAAAATAAAAAGCAACATATAGTGGTTCAATCTTTCAACTAAAAACTAAATGGTTCACTGCTTGTTGTTGAATTTTAGTTTGAAAACTTTTCAAATTTCACCGTACCATATTTAATTTTTTGTTTGACAATGGAAGCCCTCAACTCAATAAAGTAGTCTGTATCCCCCTAATATGTATATTTACAGAAGAAACAGATGTATTTTCTGTATAGTTCTCAGCAGAGCCTGGAGTGGTCTCCGAAGTGTCAGTTGTCATGTTCTTTCTCTTGACTGTTGCCTTTTAGAATGGTTTTAAAATTATTTTGATTCACAGGAGAACATGAGTAAGGCATGCTTATGGAGGAGGATTTTCTTTCCTCTTTTCCTTTTTTTCACAGCTTCTATCGCAAAAGTGGATTTTGAATAATCAATGTTTTTACAGTAAGACAAAAATTATGAATTTTCAGAGGATTCTTGTATCTCCATTTAAAATTTCTTCATGTTAACCTATTGACATATCTCTTAGTCCATGCTATATTTTAGGTGCAGCTTTCGGAAAGTCCAAGACTAAGAAATCTCATTGTAATTAAACAACTGATATCCTCTATTCTGTCAGTTGCTGGAGTGGAGGTTAACATTTTCAGTTTCAGTCTTGTCTCCACATTGATTTTATTCCTTTCTCCTTATCAATGTCAGTCTTCTTATGTTGACTGTTGTATCTTTCTTCTTTGGTCTGGGATTGAAGATGGCATCTCTAGCAGCAACCAACTGGACAAAACCACTGTCTCTCATTCCTTGTTTATCTTGGAGTACTGCATCACAAGTTTTCACACAAGTGAGTTTAAAAGATTGTTTAAAGCTTAAACCTCTACTGGAGTTAATAATTTAAACTGAAAAATATACTCTTCTTGCTACTTTAACTGTTTCAATTCTCAGTGATGACTTCATTTCGTGTCTCATTATGTATCCTGTTTAAGAAGAGAGACAGCTTTCCATATATATAAGGTTGCTTTACCTATTTCGTAACTTGTGAGATGATGTAAAATTCTTTTGTCCATATTTCTTGGTTATCACTTATGTCATGCCTGAAAATCCAGGCTCTGCGTTTGATTTATTTTAGGCTTAAGATTTAGGGAAGTTCCCATGGTTACTGCTACCTGAAAGAATATTTTAATGCACATTTTTATCGCTCCATGTAATGTCCGTTAACCTTTTTTTTTTTTTTTTTTTTTTTAACCAACTCTTCTATAGCTACGGTCTCCTAACATTTGAAAACTAGAGACTATCACTAACCTCTTTAAGTTAACTACTCATCAAGTGAAAGCTTACATTCTTAAGACTTGAAAATTTGTAATGGTCTCAACCATTTTTGCATTTCATAGAAATAATGTGGCTTTGCAATTATATGTATGAGCATTCTTTCACTATCTACTTAAAGGGTGTCATGAGTGGAGCTATTCCATGGGAAACTCTCCAAGAGCAATTTTTTGAAAACAGCATCTACCATGATGAAATAAGCAAGCTGATCATATCACCTGAAAGGGTAACTGCAATAATAAATGAATATTAGGATTTGAATAGAGTCTGACTTTGATGTTTTTTGGAATTGGGGATAAGGTGGATTAAATGATTGTAGGCACAGTGGCTCAATGGATAGAGCGTTGGGCTTGAGACCAAGGGGTCTTGTGTTCGATTCCTGCCAGCACCGTTGTGTTTTTTTCCTTAAGCAAGAAAATTTACTCCAATTGCTTCACCCTACCCAGGTGTCAAAGGGGTACCTGGCAATAGGCTGGTAAATGTTGCGCCAAATGGGCTGCACTTTACCGTATGTTCCCCGGGGAGCATGCCTGCTGGGGGAATATATGTATTGTAAAGCGCTTTGAGGCTTCGGCAAAAAGCGCTATATAAATGCAATATTTATTTATTTATTTACTTTGATGCTGTGTTTGTTGCTGTGACTCTGTGACTTAGATTTTCTTCTGTCTAGCATTATGCTTTGTAAATGGGTATCATCTTTTTGAATGCCCAAATAAAAGCTTATTGTTTGACTTTTTTTTTAACCTCCCCCTTTTTTTAAATATTGGTTTAATATATCTTCTTATTACCTCTTCACAATGTTTTGCCCATTGTCCATCTTAAATGACTATTCATATCCATCTCTCTCTAGAACAAAGGAAATGCCTATAACATGGGAAAACAGTTTGCCAAAGATTACTCCCTAGATGTTTCCCAAATTGAAAAAAGCAATCAAGAAACCCTCCAATCACCAGCTGATCATGGCTCAAAGTCTACTATCACTGTGATTTCAACAACCAGTGATTCCTCCAACAACTCTTCCAATGAAAATGTGGCTCATTCAGATAACTTTCTTGGAAGTAAAAATGACGGTTCACTTCAAAACCAGGATTTGTCTGAGTCATTACATGAAAATGTTGATAATCAGAGTCATGAAACAATGTCAGGTATGAGCAGCATGTCTGCAAGTTCTTTTTTAAATGCCGAACAATCATCAAACAGTCCCCATCAAGAACCAGAGGGTCCTCCTTATTCCAAGTTGTCATCAAAACCAGAAATGCCATCAAACATTACTAACCCTGCTAACAGGGAGGATTGTCCACGGGTTGGTCAAACAAGGCGGTTGGGGCAGTCCTTGACCCTGAATTATGCACAAACTAAAGAGTCCCAACAGTTCAAAATCAGCAGCAACAAACCCGAGAAGAAACCATTAACCCTCAGTCATGCTAAGGCAAAATCAAGATTGATGATCACCCGAAACAGTAAAAAGCATCAACTACTCGATTCAGCACAGCTTAAGAGCTTGCAAAAGGAATCTTATGATTTCATGATTGGTGTTATGGACGAATGTACTCACCTGGCAAATTTCTCTGTGCCGCTAGATCCAGAGCTGATCATTATAATATCTGCCAAGCAAGATGCCTATATACCAAGGGAAGGGGTGCTGGCATTGGATCAACTTTGGCCAGGTTGTGAAGTGCGTTATATTGATCAAGGTCATGTAGGGGCTGTAGTATTGCACCAAGCAGCTTTCAGGTGAGTCAATTTTTCTCATTTTTCTCTTTTTTTATTTTTCTTTTTCTTCTTTTTTTTCTTTTTAATGAAAATTAAATATGCTTTTTCATGAGTGTAACTTTCATCATTTATCAATTCCCATAAGGTCAGTGAGAAGCAATACATGGTCTATTAATGCACCCATAGCTATGATCAATTGTATACTTAAAATGCCAAGACCTGTGCCTATTGGCATCGACACTTGTTGGTCATATATTTTACTTATTTCCACAATTATATTCCACCATCAGCCCTCCCACAATGAAAGTCAACAGCACACCTATATTATGTTGTAAGTTATTCTTGCCTAGGAGCAAAACTTTAAAAGCAGAGGGAGTAAAAGATAATTATAACAGGGATCAACATGGCTATAGAATATCGAAATTTTGGATTTGTATTTCAATGCAAATTATTGGTTCCTTCATATTTTAATTCATGGATTTGATTTTATCTATTTTCGTATGTATTTTTTGTTATAACACCATTTTCCTTTGCAATTCTTGAAAACATAATTGTCATGTTGTTTGCTCAAAATTTGTACTCGTTGACATGATTTTTTAACTATTTTATCTCAGAAAATTTTTTTTCTTAAATCAACATGCATAGGAAAAAAGAATTAAATTATTCAAAGCTAGATTCCAAATAGCTTGGTATCCTTTTAGAAATGTTTATAGGATGATACTGATCTTTATTTTTTTGACACATACAAATACTCAGCAAAATTAGAAAAGATTAGAACAGTTCATGAAAAGACCATTTATTAAATAGTTACATTACATGATCCTAAAAAAAATTTTAAGTTTCCAATTTTGACTTCATGGAAATTGATTGACTCATCTATTTTGTTTATCTTAAACAACAATGGTTGTTGGTTATTTTGATACTAAACATGACATTTTTCCCTTTTGACTCTTTTTGTACGACAATAATTCACTCATTTTGATTTCTTTGACTTAAGGATATTCTGACATCTCCTGTGCCCAGTCCTCTCATTAGCCTTGATCTTTGGCACATGTGTAATACAGTAAAGGACGGACAAAAGATATTTGCCAATAAAATTTTATATATATTTCATGGTAATTTTATGGGCATTTCATCATGATTTTAGCATTTTTCACCCCAATCCTCAGCCCAAAAATAATTTTAAAAATATAAAGTATGAATAAGGCTGGGGACTGAACTTAAATCTTGTAACAAAAACAAAACCTGTAACACCTTTGCTTCATTGTACAATGTTTTATCATGATGTCTTGATTACTTTGCAGATTTGATACTTTTCAAGTTTAACAACAATTCATTTGTCCATTCCACAGAAAAGCTGTCAAGGATTCCTTTGAGAAGCAAATAAAGAAGTATTATCCAGATCATGTTCGGAAAAGCAGAAGTCAACAATATTTCCCACAATCCAGAAAGATGTCATAATTGTCTGCAATTGATGAATGTTTGCGTGTAATACATATTTATCAATGTCTTTGGCATTTTCAGGGGTTATGATAAAAATGGAAAATAGTACTTGCAAGAGAATGTGTTTGGATTGATGCCAAAAATCGATATGGATGAAATCTTTCTATTGCCTACTTAGTGTTTTTGTTTGAACAATGCCTATAACAAAAAGGTGTACCAATAAAACAATTGTAATTTTTTCAATATTTCTCCTTACTGATTGATTGTTCTTTTCTTTTGATTTTTGGTTCTGGCATGTATTGGATTTTATTCTCCTTGTTTACAACTTATGTTCTCTTGTTCTGAGTTTTGGGTTTTATTTCCAGAGTATTACTTTCTGTTGTCATTTGCTATGGGGATTTATTTCCAGAGTGTTACTTTTAGCTGCCATTTGTTATACCCATTTACCTCGGTTTTACACCATTTTACTTTATCAGTTACTAGTCAAATACAGTTTTCTTAGCTCAGATTGTTAAATGTTTCTTTCATGGAATATCTGAATGTTATATACGAGGAAAAATCCATGAAAGTGTTCTTGTATGATTTGGTTTCAGGGACTGCATTGCGTTTTTAATTGTTAATCAAGTTCATGGTGGGAAATAGCTGAAATGCTGTGACAAAAAAAAAAATTAAAATTAAAAATATGACAAAAGTTCATTTTAGATATTTTCACATATATTATTGTAGTTGTTTGGTGATGAATTTTAAATGTTCTGAGTTAAAAGAAAAAAGGTTTTTTTTTTAGAATTAGGCTACCTCACATAGGTCTGAATGTAAAATTCGCAGTCCTGTTCCAGGAAAAATATTTAGCAAACTTCATTTCAACCTGTTTCATTTAGGGTAAAAAGATATGTGCTTAGCCCACATGAAAAATATGGCATCAATTTTGTTTCAAATATTGATTATAATTTATATCATACCATATCGAAATAAGGGCGGTATAGGTATATTACCTGTAGATACCTTGTACTTACAATATTGCTATATGCCAGATACAATGCATAGTATGATTAAAACTTTATAACTACACATGGCATATTAAAGAAGTATACATTTTAATACACATATCAGTCTATATGAAAATGCAATTAGAACAGAAATATAGTCCTAACAAAGAATTATAACAGTAGAAGGCAATTCATTATAGAAATAATAATAATAATGGCATCAATAGTATACATTTTGTACCTGGCAAAATGCAAAATAATATCTCTGATTTGGAAGGGTTGTTCATCAAAATTGTATCTTATGCATTTTAATTCATTATCAATAAAATTCTTAAAAACATTTACATTGCTAGAGTTCTTTGTCTTAAATTTTAATTTATTCCATCAATTGACAGTTCTTAATGTAAAGGAATTCTTTCGAACACATAAATCGTGTATTTGTCCCCTCCAATAAATGTTACACGCGGGAAGCTGAAAAATGAGCTACAGTCAATATTGTCAATACCATGAACAATTCTGTATAGTTGTATCAGATCCCCCCTTACTTGTCTGTACTTCAAAGATGATATGAATTAGATTTTTCTAAAATCTATGATACGTGTATTTATGTTGATTTTTGTGTCATAGATTTCATTATTTATTCTAATTGCATGGCATAAGCAGTTGTGAAGACTTAATCCTCTATGATTATTGAAAGTCCCATCATAAATACAATGTAAATGTAATTCCAATTTACTTGGTCTCCCAGTATTTTAAAGAAATTGTAGGGCTGATACCTTTTATATAAAATGCTATTGTGTGTTGTAAGTTGTAGTTTGTTTTGTTTTGGGGTTTGTTTGTTTTTTTGTTTTTTGTTTTTTTTTTTATGAGCTCTAAGACCAGCATTGTACCTCTGAAATAGTAATACTCAAATTGGCCTTTGATATTGCATGAAATTTAAAACTTGCATGAACTATACATTCACATCATACAAAACAATTCCATAAGTCTTTTTACACTTGTATTTCGCCATTTTCCCCACCAACCTGTGAAGCTAATATTAACATGTTGTATACTGTTACAAAGGTTTTGCAGAGATTATAAGTAATAGGATGAAGTCCGAAAAACAATCTTGTAAACTTGAGAAAGAGCATGGAAATCTGAAATAAAAAGTTTATTTGATTCAAAGAACAGTGTACTTGAATCGGATGTGACGGTTTTCAATAATGTTTCATATGGCCTCCATCTGCTCTTATTACCCTGTTCAATAAGAGCAGATGGAGGCCATAGTAAACATTACTGAAAACCGTCACATCCGATTCAGGTACACTGTTCTTTGAATCATATTATTACCCTGTTCAATATTTTATTACATGTATCATTATCATAGCATATTTGTATTACTATTCTAAATGCTTTTTTTCCTCATTGGCACCCGTTTTCCCCCCTTTCTCTCCACCCTGAGATGGCCCAAGTGGTTTTCGAGGTGTAATGCAATCAATCAATCAATCAATCAATCAAACCATGTTCAATCTCCATGTACCGGTATTGAATTGGACAACAAGGACACAAAGTCTTCAGTTAACTGGTCCCAAATGTCACTTAAGTCAATGAACAGTTCATCAGCATTACCCATTGTTGGGCTTCAGTTTTCTTTTCTTTCTTTCTTTTTTTTTTTTTTTTTTTTTTTTTTTTGTTGGATCAACAGCAACAATTATCAAGGTTTCTTTCTTTTTTTTTTTTTGCATGAAAGACCAGACATTTTCTAAGGATGGAATTTCCAGGGGTGACTGTGGGCCAGAGTAAAGTGGTGAAACTTGCATGATGAAGCCAATTGTAGTTTCATCGGTGGCTTTTTAGCTTTGATTCTACCATTGTGTAGCCATCTTAAGATTGTCTGCCTACTCACTTCCATTTGAGTTGAAGTGAGGGATGCAATCTGAAATGGATCATGTCCATAGACCCGAATGTTTCCCGGTCTGCTTTGGTGTCTTTTTTTGTCTCTTCCAGTTTTTTTTTTTTTAGAGGACATTTGTAAATAGCTGGACTCAAGCAAACAAAAGCCCTTGCTACTTCAGAAACAGGGCCAAGGCCCCGTCTTCCATGTTAATTGCATTCATCTTTTTGATAGAGCTATGATGAACTATATCCATGCAGCTAGAAGATGAAGGTATTTTGATTTGAAAGATTCTCCATGTTGTTGAGTGCAATGTATGTAGTTGCTTCATGTGGAACAAAGCGTATTGCTTCACTGGTGTGAAATTATTGGGGTTTTTCCCTATTTATCATGCTTGCAGGAATGGGTTTCATACCTCAGTTCACCTATGACATATCCTAGCATTGTATTTTAAATCACTGGCAACATGTCTGGTATCAAAATGTTCTGGAGATGATAAGCTTTTGTGTGACATATTATTTCTTTAGGATATGTTTTAATATAAGACGACAAAAGAGCTAAGCGGAAGTGTAAAAGGACTTTTGGAATCAATTGCATAAAAGTATTTTCCAACTCATGTGAGATGTTTGAATCTGCATTCATTTTAGGTGACTTTAAGTTAGGCTGAAGATATACTAAGCCCGGTTTGAAGACAACAAATGAAGGATAAAAACCGAGCAGGCCTTGATTCCAAATGAAAGAGAGACTTGAAAGATAAACAAGCTATACTAACCCCAACTCGCATTCAGCTGTTGAGGAAAGCCGGATTGAAGTGTCGCATGTTGCACTCCATCCTTCAAGAAGGATGAGACTGACATCCGGTCACACCGTCACCAGGTGTTGATAACGTCACTGGGCCAAGCCTTACTATTTTTCAATTCCAATATCTTTTTAATGGTTGATCGTAGGCCTACAACAAATCCAATTTCATATTTGAATCGAGCGACCACATTTCTAGGCAAGGTCAGAGCAGAATTCCTATTTTTTCAATTATAACAGACTTAATAAAAATGGATAATTATCCCATTGTACGGAGAGAAAGGGAAGGGGAGTTGCTAGGTATAAATATTATGGTGAAGGCAGCAAAGAGTGGACCTAGTAAAGTCATAGTTTTGCATCCTTCAACTGTCTTCATTTTGAAGGCAACAGTCGGATGGGCTTAGTATATCTTCGACCTTAGCATAATCTTCTTACTGAAAGTACCTTATTACCCCAGCCAGGCAATTGCTCCCAAGAGTATCTTTTCAATCTTGTAAAGTGCATTATAAAATTCTTAATTCTGCCCAGAGGAATGACTAAGATACCAGTGCATTCCTCCCGAAATACACTGTAAACCTTGGTCTTTGTTTCCTAAAATTGTAGTTGTAGGGTCTTTTTTTTTACAGTTGCTACCTCATTTCACAAGAGACATATTGACACGGACATAAGCACAAAGTCTGTTTATTTTCACCTTTATCATCATAGGAGCTTGCTCAGCCCCCCCCCCCCCCCCCCCCCAAAAAAAAAAATTTAAACAAATGAAGTTGTTGTACATGTAATATTATACATGACATGTAAATCAAATGGAGGATAATTGACGATATCTGCAATGCACTTCAAATTGAACAAATATCTAGATAAAGAGATTAACTCTGAACTTTTGTGCTGTAAGTGTCACATTTTCACCAAGCCTATCAAGTTGCATGCCAAATAAAAAGAAAATGGGATGCACAATGAGCTGATGAAACGACCAGTAATGAGTTTTTTGGGGGTTTTTTAGCCTTGCTCTGCACTTCTGAATTTGTATATGTATGTTTTTGTAATCTAAACATGATATAACGAAACAATCATTGTGTGTTATGTATTTTGATACCATAAATGATTTATAATGGTCATTTTCAATAAAGTTGGACTAGCCGTCATATTGTGCCAAAATTTAATCCTGGCATTATGGGCAATGGATTAGTTCTTTATGCTTCTTTAGTTTTTACTTAAAGTTTTCTCTTAGTTTAGCCAGTTCTCTACCTTTCTTTTTTTTTTTTTTTCTTCTTTTTTTTTAAACAGAGGGATCAGGAAAACAGTGATAAGTCATAATAAATAATGTATTCTTTTATTTGGGTGAAAATCAAGCAATAGTTTGAGACAGAAAATATATCTTTGTGATTTTCTATGCCATAGTCCTGTCAATAATCTTGATTCATTTGCAAGTATTTGAATACAGATTTTTATAAAATAGTTTTGTTTTATAAGGTTGTTTTTTGGTTTGTTTTGTATCATTTTTGTTGTTTCATTACTGTCCTTTTGAATGTTACTGTCATTGAAATAGACATTTCCATGCAATCGTCAATGATTCCTCAATCTAAACCTTTTTGAGTTATATATTATATAATATCCATACACACACTCCGTCCTACATAAAAGCTACATTTATTGATGGAAAAGAGATACATGTATTGCATAGGTTCTAGTTTATAATGTTTATAAAGTTTAATTTACAAAGAATAGAAATGAGATCTTTTAAGT
>JBCJKF010113466.1:0-10268 GCA_039654545.1 Plocamopherus ceylonicus | reverse complement strand
CCATTTCAATGAATTTAAAGCTAAAAATCACACAAACACACAGGCAAACACTCACACACATACAAACACACACACACCCTACCTATGCTGCATTCAGCAGGGATGTTTGCTTAGGGTCTTCAGAGGTCATAACCCCGTACAAAAATCTACAAATTATAGGCCTACAACTACAACTGCGATGTACAGTTTGGCTCCTATGGCAGAGCATGAAGTGGACAATATTATTAAGTTAGGATTAGGAATGTATGCCTGTAGTACATTTTTGTAGCTGTAGAGTTTATCTTAAGCGGACCGCGGGCTCGGGGGCGTTTAATTATAGTTTATATTATTAACCGTACTTTCATTAGTAATGGCAAAGAGAAAATTTTGGGTCCAATGAAAAAGTTTATATTAACCGAAAATTTATCTTAAGCGGTGTTTATCTTAAGCGGACTCTACTGTATGTCTCTGTCTTTCCACTGTCAGTATCCAGTATCCTTTCTCTCCCCCCCCCCCACCCCCTCTCTCTCTGTCTCTGTGTGTGTGTGTGTGTCTCTCTCTCTTCCTTCTCTGTTTCGTTTGTCTGTCTGTCTCTGTCTCTCTCCTTCCCCGTAGCCCATCTCTGACACCATCACAATCACATATACTATATCGCGATTAAAGCCCGCTGACGTATCTTGAAATTAGCAGTTACTGAGTTAGGGTGTAATTACCAATCTAGTACTTCTACCGGTACTAAGTAAGTACATTTACAAAATAGTCTCTCCCTCTTCCCCCTTTCTCTCTCCTCACACAGACACATCATCATCACACTAATTTTGTCTTTAACGAGCTAATGCCATTTAATTTGTTATTGTTCCTGCATTAAAAGTTTAAAAGAAACTCTTTAAATTTTGTGCTATGCTACCAAAATCGAATACAATGTAGTACTTACTCTCACTCTGACAGTTACACTCAGTGGCAGACTTCGCGTGCGATTCCAAAATTTACATTAGTAATACATGAAGTAGATTTAATATCTTGCAAATCTACTTTTTTAAATTACCGTACACATATTTAGGGTTAAAACTCTTAATCTTCGGATAGGTGGACACACATCCTTATTTGTTAATTTTTGTGGTTCTATATTAATATGTGCTGTTCTGATTTTGATTTTTTTTTTCTGTTGTGAAACTTTTTTTTTTTTTTTTACGCTTTTTCACTCGGTGGCAACAAATGATATTCTGGATGCTAAAAACAGCACAAGAATTTCTGGTGCAGTAGATTAAGTTCCGTTTTGCAGTACATTGCTATTTTAATAAAATTTATATGCCGCCAAAGTGAGTTGAGAGCTTGAAAATTAATGGCAACTTTTTCATTTTTTGTCAACTTTTGTGGGAAAAAATGGCAACGAACGCAGATGCTAGATTATGTAAATTAAGCTGGCACTGCAGAAAATTGCAAGGTAAACAGCAACCTTCCCAGGCGCATCTAAAATGGGCGTTTCAGCTTTAGAAACCACGACAATTTTAGTTTAGAGCAGAGAAAACTTTTAACAAAACAGGCACAACACAAATTTTTACAACAGCAATGTTAATGTTAATACATATGTACAATGCTACAGACAAAAACAGAAAACAACGAAACAAGAAATCAACAAAACAAGTAGGCTATTTGTACACAAGTACAGGTACAGTTGACTCCGCTTAACTCGATATTAGCGGGGGAGAGAAAAAAATATTCAAGATATCAGTTGTCGTTGATTCGTTGATAGATCTTCTGCCGTTTTATCTAAATAAAGCACATATAATATGCATTTGACATATGTGTGTCTTTTTTTAATAAGACGGCAGTATTGTACTACAATAACAGTGACGGTTTGGTTCAAAGAAAAAGTTATCTGAAAATCAAGTTGAGTGGAGTCGACAGTACATGCTTCTAAAGTTACCAATCCAGTAATTCAATCGACACAAGACCAAAGAAGTAGGACCAGGTATTGAAACATTTCGGTATTTTATTTAAGATCAATATACACATGTATAATATATACAAATGGACTGCATTATTTCTTCATGAAAAATGAGCTAAAGATAAAAAATGAGCTGTCATAAATAAGTAGACATGACAGGCTTTAACTTTTCTATACACTATAACTTCATTACATGTATTAATTTTCAGTATGAACAGGTTTTATGAATTGATCAATGAAAGAGCACTCATTACGGTTAAATGTATGCTGTTAATACTATTAATAGTGTTATTAATACATGTAGAAGTACAAGAAGTGGCCTTAGCACATAGCTTCGGGCGAGAGTCTTCATGTATCTGACATGACTATGACCACCATGTAGGCTACGGGTATTTATAAACTTGATAAACCCCACCACAGACTGTACCTCTACATCCCATCCCATATAGTAGGGTCCGCTAAATTATTAATATGACACATTTTCGGTTAATATAAACTTTTTCATTGGACCAAATTTTTTTCTCTCTTTGCCATTAGCCATTAGTAACGAAAGTAAGGTTAATAATATAAACTACAGTGGAACACGGATATAACGAACAAGCCCGGGCAATAGAAAAAGTTCTTTATATCCGTAGTTCGTTATTTCCGTCGCACATGCACTGCAGTATATTTCGGCGAAGGACATTAGATTCGATGCGTGCATACAGCATGTTACAACAGTACGCGTCGTCGGTAAAGGATTTAGATCCAATGCGTGCATAGAGAAATTCCTCTTCGGATCTAATGGAGTTTCCCGTATATTTTGCCAAATACTCCTTATACCTCACTCATAGGGTTAGCATACACACGTTACGTTTGACTTTTTTGTTCTGTAGAGAAGAAAAAAGAAAGTGGGCCTGTAAACTGGATGCGCGCTCTTTTGCTCTGACTCTTACCGAAGCATTCACTTATAATGAATACTTACAACCATATTTCATTAAATAGTGCACGGTGGCTTGACCTGACTTCGAGCAAGTGCATCATGTTCGTTCTTCAAGAACCGTTCCGCCATAGCGTAGTAATACATGTTACATTGTTAGTATTATAGGCCGATACGGTGGGCCTATCATAACCCTCGAGACCAAACACTGGCCGTGCGATACTATGCCGGTGGTAGGCTAATGAGGTCAAAGCAAGTCTAACAAAAGAGACGCGAAGCACTTTTCACACCCAAACACTAAAATACACTTCAACAATAGATTCCCTTCACCCGGCTAGTCGTTCTGACGGCCATTGACGTAATTCTGACTGACAGCAATGGAAATGAAAGTTTCAATCAGCCAATGTTGTGTCTACATGGCCGTCACTCACGTATTCATTTCTCTGGAGTATCTATGTGAGATGGGGCGTAAAGCCGAGGTACAGATTCACTCTTTCCTTGTCTTTGGTTGGTCAACATTTTCTAGCATGGTGTGAGACTGGGCGTGGCCTAGGACTAGGACACAGCCTACTCTATATAAAGTAGGCTGTGACTAGGAGCCGCCCGAGAACCAAACACATGCCTCATCATTGGCAGTCACCATATTATTGCTAACCGCTGAATGGTTTAACTTAAAGTTAAAGTTTAACATATTAACAAAGGGTAAAGGTTTTGTATAGTACTGCTAATGCTAGATCTAGAAAGTGCGTAAGGGACGCCCACAGGTAAAGCCGCAAAGCATTCCATTATTTTTCCATGTCCTACCCCCAAGTTGGCTTAAGAAAGAAAAAGATTAAAATTGTAGGGTGGCATGTTGTAAGTGTAAGCCCCAGGCAAGACTCGCAAGGAAGTTGCGTAACTTTGAGTTCGGTCATAGTTATCGAAATGGACTGGTTCGTTATTTCAGTCGTAAATAAGAAGGAAATAAAGACGTCGAGCAAGAAAATGAGTTCGTTACAGCCGTCGGTTTGTTATTGCAGGTTCGCTACATACGTCAAAATTTTATTGACACAAAGAGAAAAAAAAAAAGGGCAACGAAATTGGTTCTTTATTTCCGTCAATTCGTTAAAAGCGCGTTCTTTATATGTGTGCTCCACTGTATAATAAACTCCCTCGACCCATGGTCCGCTTTAAGACCTTTTAGTTTAAGTTTAATAAGATAAACTCTACAGCTACAAAAATGTACTGCAGGCACACATCCGTAACGTGGTTGTCCACTTCATATTCTGCGTATACTCTGTACATTGTAGTTGTAGGCCTATAGTACATGTATTGTACATTTTTGTACAGTAGAACATGAAAGTACCGAGCTCAGAAATAGCGAGAACTTGGAAATAGCATGTAAAATCTAAATCCCCGTTTTTTGCCCCTTGTACGAGTCAATTAAATTAGCATGAAAGTAGCGAGTATGAAAAAGAGGCCAACTCGGAAATACTGAGTACATGTATTTCCTCAACCATGCTAGGACTCTAGGACTGTGTAGGGTAAAATTTTACTAAAACTAAAACAATCCAAGCTCTTTCCACATTATTTGATACTGAGTGCCCTTTCATGACTATTTTAGGCAGCTCAGGAATAGCGAGTCCTCGGAAATAGTGAGTAATTTGGGTTGGACCCTCGAACCTGTTATTTCCGAGTTCTACTGCACAGTGTTATGACCTCTGAAGATGCTAAGCCAACACCCTTGCTGAAGGCAGCCTACTAGGGTGTGTGTGTGTGTGTGGCTGTGTGTTAGTGTGATTTTTAGCTTTAATTTTAAATTCAATTGAAATGGTTAAGACAAACCTCTCTTAAGACAAATTGCTGGATTGGTCCCCATGCAATTTATCTCAAGTGGACTCCACTGTATCTACACTATAGTCCACATATAACAATAACAGCATGGGGTATACAGCACTTTCCCAAAGCCCCTTTTTTCTTCTATTTAACGGCACCCATGAGCTTTGTTTCGGTTATAACGGCAGGTACGCAGAGTTAACAATATAGTAGAGGCAATTAACAATTACAAATTGTTAGTCCCACGCACAAAAAGCCAACAAAAATGCCTCTCAAGTCTGTCAGTGTCAGTGTGTTGCGCGCAGTCATCACATTGATACAGGCCCGTATAACCTTACAGGCACCACCCTTCTCTTCTTCCGTCCCCTTTCCCCATTACCCGCACCACCTGAGTGTCTGTCTCAGTAGGCTTTGGTACATCTGATTACAGTTTACAACGTAGCTTGGTTATATCGGCACTCGGATATAACGGCACTAAAACAAGAGTCCCGTTTGTGCCGTTATATCAGAGTTTTACTGTATCTCTCTCTCACACACACACAGACACACATCTTTATACAGTAATAGTAATGGTAATATAATGTACTCCTTAGCCTCCCAAAAAATCCACTACTTGTGATGATTTTGAAGGCTAATGCTATTGATGATCGTGGGTTTGGAAAGAGGTGATACACGAATATCTTGAGGGAGACAGCACGCACTAACACACACGCACATGGCACAAAATTCAAATTAGGCTTCATTAGATTAATTTAGAATAAATTAGAACAATACATACAGATCAAAACACATCATATACCGTACATTTTATATGTATGTACATTTGTACATGCATGTATTTTTACTAATTACATGCACTTGTAGTGTAGACCTCAAGAAAAGTCTTTCTTTCCTCTTCCGGTATAATTTCCTTGGGTCTCTTTGGCTTAGCCTTTGACGATAGGGTCCTCTAAAATTTAGACTTAAGATTCCCTTCATCAAATGTAGAGTCATTTGCATCCATGTTTTCCCTAATCTATTTATAATACAAATACTACATTCAGATTGTAGAATAAACTCCAAACCAAAATAAAGTAGGCTACAGTAAAGATACAAATTTTTAGCAGGAACGTAAGTGTACAACTATAATAAAATATCAGCATGTGTCGATATATCAGATTCAAGAGCGAATGGATGTCGATAGAGGAAATAAATTAAGAGAGAGCAAAGAGGGAAAAGTCGATAAAAGCAATAACAATACATGCACAGTACAACTTGAACTCCAACTCCAACTGAACGAACACCCTAGATTCAACCATCTCGGGAAAATTCCTGTTTTTATTTCTTCATTGACATTAGTAAAATCTCATTCATCCAACGAACTGATCTCCAACCCAACCTCGGTTCCAATGAACCCGAACGCTCATCTGTAGAGGGGCAAGTGAATGGCGTGGCCTGCATGATGCAACGTCTGCCCATCTCTCTTTCATACGGTACCAGGTCGTGGGGAGGGGAGGGTGTTGAGTCAAAGCAAATGGCATGCTTGATGCAACGCCTGCCCTTCCCTTTGTGCTAAGCCATCAGCCAGATACAGCAGATGAACACTTTCATTATTTCCATTGCAATCTTTACCTTTTTGCATTCAACAAGCCACGGATCCAACGAACGTTTTAGAATATCCCTTCTGGTTCGCTGAAACCAAGTTTCACTGTATAATTTAAATTATTGTAGGCCTATAATGTCATTAAAGTGTATTTCGTTTACTATGTCTGTACTGTCTAACCTGTGTCAAACTGTGTGATATAACATGATCAAGATCATGAAGTATGATTTCATCATCACTATCATTGTCATTTATACCTGTTTATAAATAAACAAAGGTTAACTTAACGTGCCATTTCTGCCATATACTTTCCAACAACTTATCAAGAGTTTTATCACTGGGCCCAACAGAACAGTGAGAATTGGAACAAAGTAGTAAACAAGATGATGCACAATATCCTTCACAGTCACAGGCCCTAGTATATGAATCAATCCACGGGATGTGCTGTCAAGAAATCGAAATTTCCAATACAAAAGGACAGATTGGTGTGCTGCCAAGTCAGCTGTGGAGGAACCAATTTCTCCCTGAAAATAAAAATGAGTACAATCTCAATTTTAGTTTTAAATTTTAGCTTCAGTAAAATGACGGCGAATAAATGTGTAGATAAGGACATTTTGCATCATGTGTGAAAGTGCAAGTGCAATATTATTATATGTGTGCTTATTTACTTTTGTTGGTGGTTGGTTATGAATTTTGATCAGGTCTTACTAATGAAATATCATGGTGTCAAAACCCATGAAAAGTACAGAATGTCGAACTGATGATCTTATAGAAATGAGAATTATGCTAGAGAGACGCAATTTGTATTTTTGTAAACACGAATTATGTTATAACACAAACCACACATGAAACCATACGTCTTGACATCACTGCTAATGCTATGACCGACTGGGCTTTTTTGTATCCTTATTATTATCAATAAATATTAATAGTAAAATAGAGACAAAGAGGGGGAGAAAATAGGGATTGAAAAAAGCCCTGCTATTGCTATATCCGGATCCGTGCTATAAATGGGCCTGCTACAAATGGTTTCCACTGCATACACAATCCCCCACCCGCCAAACCACCATCTACATACATGTACATATATATACAAATACAAGCCATAAACAACATTGGCCTTTTGCATCAGGTGTGACGGTCTTGTGGCAATGGTATTGGTGAACCTGGGCTAGTGTTCTAAGGGAGTACAGTAGAACCCAGATAAGTCGACTTTCCGTTTAAGTCGACATGATTTGAAATTCCCAACTTTTTCTCTATACAGTATTACTGCATCGACATCCGATAAGTCGACATTCTTCCCCCTTCTTTTCTCTTTAAGTCGACATGAATAGCCCGAACCGATAGGCTCATCATAAGTTTCAGGGCCAAGCCATGCACATGTGTGAAAAGAAGGATGGACCCAGAGGCAATTACTAGATATACAGTTGATTCCGCATGCTTGATTTAGTGTAAATGAGGAAAAAGTGTGCGACCTAGCAAGAGCATGGGGTGAGTAGGGCTGGTGAGGCTAGCGAATGGATGGGGGTGAGGTGGTGTGCGGGAGGAATGGCAAGGCGAACAGGTGGTTGGGGGAGAAAGGGGATGGGTGGGTCGGGGAGGGAATGGTGAGGCGATCGGGTGGTTGGCTCTAATGTCTTTCTTATCATATTAAAAATATATTGTAGTAGGCTATAGAGTAGAGTGCGAAACAATGAAAAGATGCTGACCACAGCACGTTACATAGGTCTAGACTAGTGTTCTTATCATATTAATATTATATTGTAGTAGCCTATAGAGTAGGCTATAGAGTAGAGTGCAAAACAAAGAAAAGATGCTGACCACAATAGGTGTGTAGGTCTAGCGTGTGTTGTGTGTTTCGTGAGCACATCACGTGAGCTTGGCCAGGCCTATTACGGTGTTGAGTAAATTAAAAAGTACTGTACACGACACTATCCCTTGTTCCCCTTCAATCTACTGCAATCTCCTATGTCGACGTTATTTCGAAAGTCCCAACAATGTCGACTTATGCGGGTTCTACTGTATTAGAATCACAACCACATCACCTTCCCTTCTGATCTTTGCCTCTGCTACTTGAATTCAGAGTAATAATAGTAACAGACAGGTCAATAGGTCTGAGGTGTATGATACAGAAAAATCGAAAAATCTTGAATGGCAGGAATTGAATATTGCTAAAGTGACTATTTTAATCACTGACAGTTTTTTTTTTTTCACATGTGCAAAAGCACAAGGCACCTCCTAGTATATCGTCCCTTTCCAATGGGACTAGGCACTCATTCATCGCGGGGATCGAACCCTCACCATTGGCTTGGTGGTCAAGTGCCCAAATCACTGAGCTTTCCATGCTCCCCAACAAGACATAGACACACGATATGTATACAAATACTTATACTTATACTGTATATATATATATAGATCTCAATAATAAAAAAATCTCAATCTAAAACTAAATTAAATCCAGTAAAATTCTTTTAAGATAAAGCAGGCCTCCCTGTTTCTCCATGTTTCTAGTCCTTGAGGACGGATGAATTACCTTGATCAGAATCAGAATAGTTTCATGGTCTCGAACAGAGAAATTTTGTTTGATTGTGGGCACACAAACATGTCACATAGAATATATGTAGGCTATACAAGTAGCCCACATGTAGCCTATATTAAATATTATGTAGCTCATAATGGCAATTCTATATACATGTATATATATATATATTCAACATAAATGTATATAACACAAAGCTACAGATTACATTCTGATTCTGATTGTGCAATAAACTTCCGATCAATGTAAAAAGCAGCAAAGAAGCTGAAAATTTAAAGCAGAAACTTACATGTCATGTACAGCACTTACATTAAAATACTGGATAGATTGAGTTAATTTGCGGCACGCTGACAAGAATATTCATCTCAGTCTAACTATAAGCTTTTTTGAAGAGACTACAGCCAGTCACAAAGTAGTAAAATGCAGTTTGGGTGTGCTGCTAGAGACAAAGATAATATGAAATTTTCATCTTCCACACCCATTTTGCACACTCCGAGAACCAAATTACTTACCACTGATAATGAAAACTGCTGTATACATTCAATAACTTGAAGTTCTACTTGGTAGGCTAAAATCAGACCAACACTGATCATAACCGTCCATGTACATATTACAGAGAGCAGGCAAATCCTTGAAAATGAATAGAAAAATATTTTTGCATGATTTAAAAGCATGAAGAGAGATAAAATATGTTCTTATTAAATTTTATACAGTAGTCATCACCATGTTATACATTGACAAATTGCATGATTCACTAAACTGCATTTGTTCCTCTATCATTGATTTTTCACTCACTAATCATACTGCTAAAATGCAACATGTGGCTTGCTTAACATATTATAGTGCCTATTGACTAAACTTCTAAGCACTTACTTTGATAACAATCATATCATAAAGTGTAATGATACTACAGTAATTACCCCCTATTTGGACTCCTGCTAGTTGGACATTTCGACTTTGTGGATGCTTTATCAGAGAAATATTTTTAAAATTATCAGAATCACCCCTTTAATTGGATGGTCGAAATATCAAATTTTCGGCTAATTGGACATTAAGACTTGGGATAAAGGATTTGACCCTCAACTTTCAAAATTATTCAAGGGCCATAAAGAATACAGTTTTGCGTATGAATGGACTATTGTGCCCCAGGGAGCTTAGCCTAGGGAAACGGGAACTAGGAAGGGTTTATTGACAATGGAATTTAATGTATAAGACACTATTAATAATTAACAATAACACTACATTATGTATGTTACGCTTTAAATTATAAGAAATAAAAATCCTCACCAGATTCTTATGTGGGGTGGGGTAAGCCTATTCTCAGCTCTTAGGCTGTACATGAGGCAATAAAGCAATCCTATCAAACCAATGATGTAGCAAATTAAGTAGACACTATAAGAGGCTGATCCATCAGACAGGTCATAGCGATTCTTTAAACTTTCCTGAAATAACAATAGCACAGTAAATAAATACACTGTAGTGTAAG
>JBCJKF010113355.1:0-10269 GCA_039654545.1 Plocamopherus ceylonicus | reverse complement strand
TCTCTCTCTCTCTCTCTCTCTCTCTCTCTCTCTCTCTCTCTCTCCCTCTCTCTCTCCCTCTCTCTCTCCCTCTCTCTAGATCTATCTCTACCCACCTCCCCCCTCCCCCTTATGTTTTTGTAGATTAATTTTCTTTTTTTCTCCTTTCTACTTTCCAGGCCGTTCGAGAAGTCCGAGTCCACGCCACGGCCATGACAGTCCTGCCGGGGAAAAAGGAAAGAAAACAGCACAAAAAGCAGTAAGCAACCCACTTTTATCTTTTTAGATTTTATTTTGGTTGAACTCAGGTCTTGGTTGAACTCAGGTTTCCCTTACCCAGCTTCTTGCCCCGTCACCCATTTTTATAATTTTTTATATAAATTTACATGTGTATATATATGTTTTTCATTTCTCCTTCTTTCTATTGATATTCTTCTTATTTTTTATTATTGTTGTTTCAGTTTTAAATACAGCTGTAGGCTACGGCTACAGTTATGTTCATATTAATTAATCATAAAATCTTAAAAATATTTTATTTCATCAGATCTATTGTGGTTGCTAGCAGTGTAACTTATTTATGTTATCAAATTCTATTTTACTTTTTTGTGTTCATGATTGAACTTTGTTAAACATTTGCTTTCATGATTTACATCAAAATGTTTCAGGTTTATCATAAAAACAAAATATACCGTATACACATAGGTGTCCCTTTTGCACTTTTATATGCTGTAGCAGAAATTTTCTATTTGACCTGTTTTCCACATTCACCTCAGCCAGACTTATAATTTTCTCTTCATTAAAGTGAAGGTGGGATGGGCTAATATAATATTGTCTTGCATAAGTAACATGAGCAACAATGTCTTAAAATATTTATTTGAAGAACAGTACATTATACATTAAATATAGGCTATAAAATCGTATAAACAAAACGAAACAATAACAACAGCAAAAGGTCCTAAAAATCATTGGTATACTTAATTGTCAGGTGAGTCAAACATGAATTTTTTTTTTAACATTGGCTGGTGAAATTCATTAGTCTTGACTTACACAAAACAAATCTGAATGCATGTACCAATAAAACTTACTCATCCATTGGATGAAGAATTGGTAAATGGCATCTGGAAAATGAGATTTATTAATTGGGTTATACAAATGTTTTATATTTGTTTAATTTCCACAGGTTCTACATTTCTCATCTCAAAATTAACAATTTCTTTACCTTTCTGTCTAAGAATTTTTACTTTCATTTCCAAATACCATAAATAGCCAATGTAACAATTTGAGAATTCATTCCCTGTTTCTAGAATTCTTTTCTGAATTCTTGATTGTATCATTTCATATTGTCAACAATGATTTGATTTATGATTTTAAGGTTGAAATAATAAGAAAAAAATCCCATGGCCTTAAAAACAGCCTGAAATTGAAAGGCTTCATTGTATGCTCCTTTGGACAACATGTTGAAATGGATAGACCTGATGGGGCGTCAAAATCATCAGCATCAAAATATATTGTCCCTGATTTAGTGGAGAGGAATTATATAAGAGTGAAACTTACTTACAGGATGACTCTCAAGTGATAGTAACTAATTCCCCATGATTCTTTGCAGGACAATTAATTAATTATCTGGAGAACTAAACATTAACAGTGAATATAAAGGTTGGACTCTTTGGTTTCTTTGCTGCATTATGTCAATGTTTCTGGCACTTTTTATGCAAACAAATGCAGTGCTTCCTAAACAAATTTTGCATGAAGAAAATTCACTGTCACTGCTCCATGCTTGATCTAAACAGATCGTTTTCCGTTTCTCAGACAGTCATAGTCCACCATTTGGCACTGAGATTTTCATTAAAGTGAAGATCACCCTCCTTTTTTTTCTTGTTTTCTTTATATTCACTGATTTTGAGACTTTGCCTGTGTTCACTACCATTTTTGACATTTTCTCAGTTCAGTCTTGATAGAAATTTTATATGACCTAATTTTTATAATTAGCACATTAGTCTACTACTCAAGTTTAGCATGATGAATAACACTAAAATCCTATTTTATTTTTTAGAGAGAACTTGTGTGACCTTTTCCTTGACATTGATGATCTATACATTATATATAGAATTGCTGCTGGCTGAACTTTTTTCTTTTTTTAATCACTACAATCTTCATATATGAGGAGTAAAGGTAAAAATTCAGATTATTCTTATATTATATGCAAAGCTCTTCCTCTTTTAAACATCTTTCCTCATCAAATCTGAATTGATTGACATTTCCATTTACTGAGATGTTGTGTTTAATGAGACTCTTTGATTTCACTGAATATTTATGGAAATGATTTACAGAATTCTGATTCAAACCGGGACGAATCCAGGGCAAGTGTTACTTCACGGGAGAATGTTTCATCATATATTTATAAAAGGGATAAAGAGATGCACCAAGGATTAAGACCTGATTCTAAAGGCAGAGATAGCCACCATTTGAAGCATTTGGCAGTTGAAAGGAAAGAGAATTTTGGCAAATCTGACAAAGAGAAAGGAAAGGTTGTTAACATGGAATTGCAAGGGGAAACAGAGGAAGACATTGCTAAATTTAAGGAAAAGAAGTTCATGAAAGAACGGAGGGAAAATAAATACAAGGTGTCCGGAACCAAGCAAGACAGAGCAGTAAAGCATGGAGCTCCACAAAAACTTACAACAGGTTTATTTGGTGGATCTACTGTGAAATTGCCACCAATTAAAGGTTACCGTGACAACCGGAAATACGTAAGGATTCAATTTGCTTGCTGAAGTATATTCATGCAGTTTGGCCGCTTTTATTGGTGTACCATCTTTACTGACATCCTCAAGTATTGCATATTTTATTTTCATTTGTTTTAATGCTTCATAAAATATATTATCTTAAGTATTATATTGCATAGCTTGTGTGCCTTACTATAATACAAAGTTAAATTTTTGGGGTCTGTATTTCATTCATGGGTTTGTGAGCTGGCAATCTGTTGGTCTCAGTGTCCAGTGTGTATCTAACAGAATTATATTGGAGCAAGTTTGCAAGTTTCCAGTCTTTTTTGTTCTCTTCTCTTTTCTCTCCGTTACTGCATTTTAAACAGTAGGAATGAAATATCTAAGAGTAGTGATTGTGAAAGTTAAGAAAGACAAAATCAGAAATACAATGACCAGAAATCGAACTGAAGCAAACTGGTATCAAAACTAAATTAAACATGAATCTGTCTTAAAGAAAATAAATGCATTCTTCACAAAAGGAGCAGAAAATTTCAAGACAGGTAAAATTGGAGGAAGATCATTTCAGAAACCTAAACCTCATACAACAAAAGATAATTTGGATATTGGCAAAGAAAGAAAGAAAGAAAGTTTTCAACTTTTGTTTTATGACCTTGCAAAGACAGGCTCACAAGTCTGACAATCCTACAGTGGAGTCTGTTTAAGATAATACCTTAGATATGTGACAAAATGATTTATATGTTCCTCATTTTCACTGCAGGGCATTGGATTAATCCAGAGGTTCATTCTGTTATGCACTTCTGTCCACCATCTCTTGCACCAATGTGCACTAGATTAAGCCTGCACCTCACAGGGCATGTTGGATGTCTACAAATCCAGACTAAAACTCAAATCATTGGAACGAAAGTGTTACATGTGCAGCGTCATGGTAGACACTTGAGCATAGGACCGAAAGGTCAGAGGTTCGAGTCCCGGTCACGGGCATGATGTTGAGTACTTGAAAAAGACTCTTTACACACATTTTCTCAAGACACTCAGGTGTAAAATGAGTACCTGGCCGTTAACAGCATTGTCTCTGTCTAAAAAAATTGTACTAGCGCCTATCAGGCAGCTTGTCTCGTTCTTCATGTTAGGTGTTGTTGTTGGTTGGGACCCCTTGTAAAGCGCTTTGGGCATATTAAGTGGATATTGTGCTATATAAAAGGCTCAAATTTTTTAAATTAAAATTTATTTTTTTTACATACGTGATAGACAGTAGACATACATGGTTTTGCAGCTCATAAAAGGCATACAGTATTCTGTGGGAAAACTTCAAGATACAGTTTTCACAAAATGTTGTAATTTAAAATACTATAATTTAATCAGAGTTTTTAGTTACTTTCTGCTCAAATTTATGATTTGGTAAAAGTTAGTTATCTTATCCATAGATTGAGATGGTTTACTGTATCCAAATATTTTTATAGAGAGATGCTACAATCAGGAGAAAAAAATAGAATTAAAGAAATTGTTTACGTTACTAAAAGTTTACCTGAAGTAACATATCATTTGGGGATTCAACTGTATTTGCACAGCTTGAGAACTGCAGGACTCTCCTTTCTATAGTATTGATTTTGCCTTCTTAAACCAAAAACAAAACAAAAACAAGAGAAGGTTTTTTTTCATACACAACTTTACATTCACCTCCTGGTTCACCCAGTACATCATTGTGGTTTAATGTTGGTGTATCATCTTAAATGCCTATTAACGATTTTGTACGTTTCATCTTGTCTTTCTCCCTCAAGTTGACTTTTCATGCTTTCATTTCTAATGCCATTTTTCCTCAGAATGCTTGTTGGTTGCATGCCTAATTGTGCACTAATGCCATTTGTACATGTAATGACGGTTAATTGGACATATGCATGCTGAGTAGGAAATGTTTGGGTTGTGTTTTTATTGTATAATTATAATGTGTCATTCTACTGTTTTGTTCACTGGGTTTTTATTGTTGGTATTTGAAATTGAATTAATGGATGGCATTAAAGTTTTATTTTCCTGTCTTAGTGGGAATTCTTACTTACCTCATGTCTTTGAACCACATTGATTTTATATCTGAGTGTATGGTTTTATTGAGACTCTGATCGAATCAAAGCAGTTGTAGAGGCTAATTTCTTTAAGGTCCTGATCATAACATTCTCTACCAATATTGCTGTCTTTACCTCTTTTCAAGTTCATAATAAGTATCCATTTTCATGAAGATTTCTGATAAAAAAATCCCCAGCAAAACAAACTTCATTCACATTTTCATAATCTTTCATTGTTATACTACACGCTGACTGTCTAATGAAAAAAAGGCATTTTTTTATTAAGTCAGTTTTTATGCGGTTTTTTTCTTTTCACTTATATCTCAACTATCAGTCTTTACATTGGAGACATCTCTTTATCATCTTTCAGTCATGTTCTTTGCTTGATTTATCTTTATGTTTTCCCACCGGTCTTTTAACTGGAAAGTTTCCGTTTTTCTTTGGTGGCATCCTTTTTAGCTTCCTTCTGTGTCACGTCTACTGGACAGTCTGTCAGAGAAATTGTTTGATTTGAGAAAAATGTGTAAACAATGTTGTATAAAATATTATTAAAATCACTAATGCATAGTATGTCTTAACATCCATACTTGTCACAATAACTCTTAGTCATACCTATTATACAACTCAGGTTTTATATCTACGTAAATAACTCATATTTTTGCTTGAAGGCTACTGGATCAGTTTCCAGAGCCATATTGAACAACAAAAGTGAGAGCAGCGCTTGGGCTCCATTTTGAGTTGGTTAGACGCTCTCTCAGCACTTTCAAGCGATTGCAATTCTTGCCAAGACAAAGACTTCTCTGCTTTGGAAAAAAAAAATGTCTGAGGGATAAATGAACAGTAAACTTTATATATATAAAAATATATAAGATAAAACTAAACAATGAGTTTATTGAGTTTTATCTCTTCCTCAAGTAACAATAAAAAAAATTGCAATAAAAGCAGTCTTTGAATCGGCTGAAATTTTTTTAATCGAACATTGCATCCATGCGCAGAAATTTTTTATTCTTTTTAATTTGATGGGATGAACCAAAATTGGGAAAACTTTTTTTTACTTGTTTTCTTGAGATCATAAAGTATGGGGAGCTAAGAGTGTTGCATGGTACATATGCATATACAGGAGGCATAATATGTGTGCCTTTACAATTAATTCAAATTTTGCCCACTGATAGAGACATAATATGTGAACCCTAAGAAATAATTCAAATATTTCACACTCATCTGTGTGAATTTCCAGTACCCTTTGTTTTGATGAATTACATATCAACAGTATAATAAATATGTGGTGTAATCATTAGTCTTCAACATTAGTCTTCAAAATAGCTGACAAACTCAGCTTGCTGTGTATTCTTGTCAACATGCTTAAAGTAATTCTTTCTAGTATTTTGATATTAGAGTTATTTGAATTGTACATTATTTTGAAATCTTGTTGCATGCTCTAATTGTCATACTATGGAGGGATATTATAATATATAATTTGTTTGTTTGTTCCTGATATTAAATTTGTATGTATATATATACATGTATTCTAAAAAAAAAAAAAAAGAAAAAAAACAAAAAAAAAAAAAAAAAAAAAAAAAACAGCTTTCTAACAACCTTGAGCTTCTTTCCTTTCTCTGAAAATTTATTGATGCACACATCAACTCTTAATTCATAGCATTTTGGTGCCTTTGCAGTCTTTGCTTGTTGAATTTTCTTTCTAATACTCAATACATCACAGTATCACCTATCTTATCCTTGGGATGAAACCGGGGTTAGGAGCTAAATTAAAATTATCATCCTCCAGTTTGCTTCCTTTATTTAATAATAATCTGGAAAGATTGAAGTTACAGAAAAAAGTATGTTTTTTTTTTTGTTTTGTTGTTTTTTCTGGTGTTTTCTAAGGGTTTAAATTTTGTTTTGAGTTTTGTTTGTTTGTTTTTGACTTTTTTTTGGTGGGGGAGGGGGATGGGGATGAGTTTTTGTCCTTTTTTATTTACTTATTTTGCTTTGAGAGCTGTTCATCTTTTATGTGTGTGTATGTGTGTAAGGGCAATGGGGTTGGGAGGAGGAATTGACTAGGCAGATGTACCTACATCTAGTTTTGCAGTAAAGTAGACAAACAACAGAAATTTTCAAGTACTCATACAGATGCTGTTCGGTCCGTACACGTAATTGTATTGTTATGGTATTTTTTATTTCATTTACACCTCCACATTGATTTTTCTTCACACAAACTGTCTGGCTTTTTTCTCTCTCCAGTTTCAACCTCCTGTCTGCTAATAAAATAGATTTATTTTAAAAGATTATTCATCCTCATCTCCTTTTCTTGATTTTTTGATACATTTAATGAATTATTCACATTCAAGCTAAAGGTAAAATTTTCTCCTTGATATCAACTGCATTATAATTCCAGATGAGGTATTTCTAGACGTTCATTTTTATAGATGTTATCTAGATATTGAGATCTTTTTGCAGTGATTTCATTCAATCATTATCGGCAAGAGAAATCAAATATTCTCATTATCATCATGAACATCATTACATGTAGTCTATTCTTATTGGGGGGTTTTAAAGAGTCTGATTCATCATCATCATCATCATCTTTTTTAATTGATATATCTTTTTTATTATTATAATTAAATGAGAAGAGGATTTTAATGAAGATTTAGAGAAAAGGTTAATTTTATCAAAAATAAAACCTGACGTTCTGTGTTATTATCTATGACCAAAATATAATATGTTTTCAAATCTGAGCAGACAAAACACTAACCATGATAGCAAAGAAAAAAACATAACTCCCAAAACACATCCCCCCAAAAAACAAAATAAAACAAAACAAAAAAACCAACAAAAAAAAACTCCACAAAAAACACCCCCTCCCCCAAAAAAAAAGAAACAAAAAAACAAACAAACCCCAAAACAAAACAAAAAACAAACAAAAAAAACAACCCCAAAATAAACAAAAAACTCCACAAAAAACAAACCCCAAAACATAACAAAACCATTATCCAGGGCTGAGAATGTTATGGAATGTGAGAATAAAAGGGTGGGGAAAATGGCTAGAGGTTTTTCTAAAAAGCATAAACTGCGAATGTGGCTTATATTGTAAGATGACTGTTAAAACAAAGCTTGGAATAACGGGATTGCTATTTACGAAATACTTCTTTGTTGGCTCAAGGATGATAGTTTTTCACATTGAAAACTTCACATATTTTTAATCACTTTCATCTCAGATCATATCTTTTTAATCTGAAAATTTAGATTTATTTTGGTTTCTCAAGTAAGAGCATATTGTTGTTTGGTGTCGTGAGGACTTCAATGTCATGCATTTTTTCATTACCTCATATTAATGAAATTAAAACATATTTCCTCAGGTTCCAGGCAAGACATTGACTGGCAGTGCTGGACAGGACAGGAGACTAGCCAATCATAAGTTCAGAACAGGAAGCCCACCCAATTACGATTACGTTTTCATTGACAATTATAGTCATAATTAAGGCTATGTTTTGTTTTCTGACCTTTTCCAAATTATGACACAACATTACTGGGATGAAACAAAAACCTCAAACAAAACAAAACCAAAGTAATCATAGCAACAACACACAAGCAAAACCCACTATAATATTTTCATCTGTTGAAATCTTTTGTAAACATTTAGAAGAGAAAATGAATAACGGTCATCTGAGTGGACCCATCATCTTCAGGAGTGAATGGCTAGGGATTTTGGGTGGAGAAGGATGACAGAACATTTAAGAATATTCAACTCATTAAAGGATTGTAGCAAATGGAAAAACTACTCAGGAAACAAGAAGTCTGGCAATGCCAATAAAGAAAGTTTATAAAAATAGCAACTATCTGTAAATTGACATTTATGAAATCCAAATTTCAAATACATCTTCTACACAGTTCCTTATGTATTTCCCACAGCAAATACAGTTGTGTCAAGAATTCTTGATCCAGATTATTTCCATGCATAATGCACTAGATTGTTCCTTGACCATCTCCATTTTATCAGAATACATGTATATGCAAAATACTTCTTCACTACCCATTAAAAAGACAGACTAACAAAGAATCAGGTGCATGAAAGACAAAGTGATAACATCCTTCGGCAAACATCCAAAACAAATTTACTTCAGGTTTTCAAAATGATTTATGTAGAGCAAGGGATTATTTTGTTTAAGTAAAATTTTCATGGCAATTTTTTTTTTGGGGGGGAGGGGGGGGGGGGGGGAGGTAAATTCAACAGGTGACTTTTGAAACATATAATACTACTATTTTATAATCCTAAATGCTAACTAGATCTATTAATTAATTAATGCTGTAACAATGTCATTTCCACTACGTTTGTTGATGTAATTATTTATTGGCATTAATGATTCTCATATACATGTATTAATATAAATATATTTGAAAGAACATGTCCATTTCAATATTGATGGAGCTTGATATATATTTTTTTTCTATTTTTTTTATTTTTTGTGCACATTTTTGAGCATTTCCGCTCAAAGGACTGTAGCATATCCTGATTGCCATAGCATGAAAGAAAATGACAGATTAAGTCTATCACTTTCTGAAAATGATTTCAGTCTATGGTAGAATACTTTCCCAGCCAAAACTAGACCCATTTTCAACTGTGTTGAGTTAAGCAACAGGGGTAACTTTTCTTATAATAGAAAAAAACAAACAAAATGCATGTGTCGGTGTTTTCGAACCCTTCATCTCTCAATTCGTAGTCTGATGCTCTACTGCATAGTTGCGTGTTTTTGTTGTTTGTTTTTGTATATAAAAGAAGGGTGATAGAATGAGGGAAAATATTAATAGTTAAAGGATCAGAACAACTGCCAAGCAGCTATTCATGTCATCAAGAATTTGTACCGAGACTTTATTTGTGTATGAGTTTTACATCAATCAAAGATTGAGATTTCATCGTTTGTATACTAAATGAAAATTACACATTAAAATTAAAATAACTCCTGTGCATTTCAGTTACGGGGATTCAACTGTGATTATGTGAAACAATGTTATTTTTACTATTTAGAGATCTCAAGGAAATGTATATTTATGTTGATGTGGACTGAGATTATCATTATTACTAAAATGAGCAAGTTAATTCCTTCCTTTATTCAAGCAATACTGTACGTTCATAATATATATTTAGTTTTTGTTTTTACTGATAAGGCGATTCCATTTTTCAATTTCTCTGATGTTGAAATTTTGTTATTAATGCTGCTGTACACATATAGATAAATATACAAAATCTTACAAACAGACCTGCCAATGAGATTATCTCAGGCCTGTTATGACATATAATTTATATAATATAAAATAATTGGAAATGATTGCATTTTTAAAAAATCCAAACTTTTCTATGAATTAAAGTGAAATGGTAAATAACAGTTGTACATGGCATCTTTTTTCTACACAAAGATTGATTGAGGAAGTGAGAGAGGGGGGGAGAGGGAGAGAGAGAGAGAGAGAGAGAGAGAGAGAGAGAGAGAGAGAGAGAGAGAGAGAGAGAG
>JBCJKF010113244.1:0-10271 GCA_039654545.1 Plocamopherus ceylonicus | reverse complement strand
AGAGAGAGAGAGAGAGAGAGAGAGAGAGAGAGAGAGAGAGAGAGAGAGAGAAAGAGAAAGAGAAAGAGAAAGAGAGAAAGAGAAAGAGAAAGAGAGAAAGAGAGACAGACAGACATACGGGTAGACAGACAAATAGACAGATAGATAGACAGACAGAGACAGAGACACAGAGAGAGAGTCAGACAGAGGGAGACAGAAAGAGACACTGTGATTAATGACTTTTACTTTAAGTCAACTGACTCAGACTTATACAAAATCAATGGGAACTTGGCAAATGGGTGAAATGAATGATTATAAAAAGATAATTATTACAGTGGAAATACTAGCTGAATGATGACTGATTGATTAATTGATTTATAGTCATTGCCAAAGTTGATGAACAGGAATGGTTATCTACTGAAAGAAACCACAAGATCAAGTTAAAGCTTGAAAAGTAGAGACTGATGAAGTCTTATACTTCATTCTAATCTTCAAAATAGCTGAGATGCTTAGTTGAACTAAGTATTTCCATTAATTTGATGAATAGAAAAAAAGAAAAAAAAAAAGAAAAATAAGTTGAGCTTTTGTATTTAGTGCAGTATCAACTTAATATGCTCAAAGCACTTTACAAGGGTCCCCAACCAACTGCGAAGCATTATAGGATAAGACAGTCCACTCGAGTCCACCTATTAGGTGGAAGTACAAATTTTCGAACTGGGACAATGATGTAAACAGCCAGGTTCCTCATTTTACACATGAGTGGGGTGAGAAAATGTGTGTAAAGAGCCTTTTCTAAGGACTCAACTTTATACCGTGTACCACCCCGTCGGGATCCAAAGCCAGGAACTCACATTGCAAAGCGAATTGTCTACCCCTTGACCACAGAGTAATTGCTAATAATTGGCTTTAGCATTTTGATTTTGGTGTTGTTTAATTTACTTTTCTGTTTTGAGTCTTCACTACCTTTGATGCATTTTACATGAATTGGAATTGAATGAGATTGAAAGTGAAATGACTGAATAAAAGTGATAGAATACAATAAATGATGATGAATAAAAGAAAAGAAAAAGATGGCAACATGGGTGAAACTGATATAAAATTATTTAAAAAAAAGGACATTTCCAAATAAAATTGAGTAATTGATCCAAGGGCTCATGGGGAAGTCGAATGGCTAGTTGAATTATAAAAGAATTTAAGATGAAATAATCACTGTCAATGTAGAGTGGTTGATTTAAAAGATAATTATGGTTAGCAGAATTAAAAAGCTGAATGGTTAACTGACTTAAAATAATAAGATAAAGATCATAGAAAAAATATGTCATTGACTGAAAGAAAGAAACAAATAGCAATCACAGGAGACTATCTTATGTTAGATGATACAATTTGCAACAAAAATAAGAAGATCTATGATTGAATGAATGAATTTCAACATTAAAAAATAGCAGCAATAATGAGTAGGTGATTCATTAATGAGATAAGAATAAATGATTTGAAATGAGTGTTGGTGTAAAAAGAAGCAACAAAAATCTAAGTAAATGAGAAACTCATTCATTCAGAAAGCAAGTTGCTGGTTGACTAGAATTTAAGAGATGAAAAAAATTACGGTAACTTGAGTGGGTGCTTGATTTAACAAGACAAAATGTAACAGAGAGAAAAGTTGAAAAAATTATTTTAAACATAAGGACAGAATAAAACTGAATATACAGTTGATTGAGAATGATAAGGGTCACAGTAAAAGTGTGGAGAAATAGGTTTAAAATGATAACAGCCCCATCACAACGGAGTGGATAGTTATTCATAAAAATATCATCAGCACATGTAACAAATGTAAAAGATTATATTTCTTTCGGAAGTTTGTTCAAATCAAATACTTCTCCTAAGCTAACATTCTCACTTTGTTGTTTGTATAAAAAATATATAAAAGTAAAATGAACGTGATAAATGCAGCATAAAATACACACACACACACACACACACACACACACACCCACATACACACACACACACACACACACACACACACAAAAAGCATGGAGATGTTAGTCTAGCAGTATAATTATTAACAAAATATTAAATTACTGTGTAAAAATGAATATAACAAATTGATTACGGTAGGTCTGAAAAAAAAAAAAGTGGTCAGGAATGACAGAAAAATAAGATCAACACATTGTTGCAGGAATCTGTTTGAAAAAAATAAATCACATAACAATAAGTAACACTAGGTATCCAGAATGGCGATCCATATTGATATTTGAAAATACATATAAAAAAAAGATAAAAACAAATACAAAAAGCATACAGGTACTCAAAAACTCAAACAAAAAAGTAAACAACAACAACAACAACAATGACAATGAGAACACCAAAAAAAGGCCAATAAAATAAAAATCTCACTTGTTGGAGGAAGCATGGTAAATATCTCTGTGGAAACAAAAATGGAACAAGAGTGAGTCTGGCGGATTAAAATTCAAGAAATTCTATAAAAAATAATTTGAAATTTTATTGTGTATGAAAACAGAGGATACTGCTAAAAATGACCCATTTGAGTGATGAAGAGAAACAAGTGAATCTTGTCTCTGTTTAAACAGATACATTCTTATTGGGTAACACCTATTTTTGATGAAATATAAATTGGATTGTTATTGTTTTTTCGTGTGTTTTTTTTCTGTTTCAGTCCACCAAAAGGTACTTTCCAACAGGCTTTTTTTGAAATTATCAAGCTTTTCTCCTTATCAAAAAGAAATTTCCAGTTGTTTCATCAGGCTTTTTTGAAATTATAAAGCTATTCTATCAAAAGGTACTTTCCAAATGATTCAGTACATAAAAAAAAAGTTATCAAGCTATACTCTCTATCAAAAGTTTCTGTTCAAGTGTTTCATCAGGCTTTTTTTCATTTTTAATTCTAAAGCTTTTCTCAATTTTTTAAAGCTATTCTCTCTATCAAAAGGTACAGTTCTATTACTTCATCAGACCTTTTTAAAATTCTAATGCTATTCTCTGTATAAAAAAATACTGTTCAAGTAAGTGTTTCACCAAGCTTTCTTAAATTCTAAAGCCACTTGTTATATTACTTCATGCAACTCTCTAAAAAAGTACACCCAATATTTCTGTCAGTGGGTTTACTTGTAAAGAGAATTAGATTGATGAATATAAAAGGTACAGTGGTCTTTGCCAATCATTTCACCCCTCTGGTTATCAAAAAAAGGAGATACTAGCCAGAGGGGAATCCTAGCCGATAGCAGGCAGAGGGCAAAAGGGCAAACTTATGGAAAGCCTTATCAAAATGCAAAAGTCTTCTTTATTCTATTGCATGATTAATTATGATAGTGGGTGTATCGAATATGGATTTAAAACGTACAGCGAGCCTCTAAAAATCTTCAAGAGACCTGTCAATCATAAACAAGTACCAATAAGAAAAATAAGGATGAAAGACAAGAATGCCTAATCATTAAGGTCTAGCGTATTGGGCAATCTGATGGAAGAAACCATCTTTGACACAAAATGGCTCTTCATGAACAGGCAAGGGGTCTATATAATTGTTGGTATGTCAATCAAATCATGAACCAATTGAATCAAAGCATGTGATCAACTGTCATGCTTCAGTGCACTCTGGCCTTTGTGGATCTATGTCCATCAACAGGAAGGTGTCATGTTGTAAGCAAGGAGAAAGTGATAGGCAGTCTCCCATCATTTGGGTACACACCCTGGTCCACATCTTCATAGCATATGGTTTTAGAGCTCATTATGGCTGCTTCAGAGGTTGTTTGAAATTCAATTTATCGTGGCCATAGGAATGTAAAATATTTACCCCAACCCCCTGTGCACTCCCCCCCAAAAAAAAAAACAACAAACCCAAACAAACAAACAAAAAAAACAAAAAAAAAACAAACAAACAAAAAAACAAAAAACAAAAAAACACACACACACAAATAAGAAAAAAAAACAACACAAAAAATAACAACATTAAAAGCAAACCCTATGAGCCAAGTTGCAAGATATTGACATATTTGTAATTGGAAATGAGGAAACTTGCTACAAACTTATTATTTCACAAACTTTAGTACACAGGTCTTCAAAAAGAGAATGTTGGCTGGATGAAGCCACTTGAGGGTGATGATGGAAATGTGACTTATATAAGAAAGAAACAATGTAGTCTGGAAAAGATGGGAAGATATCTCTCAAGGGATTGCTGAGCAGGGGGATATTAGAAACCACTGTACTTTTCAAGTGTTTTGGGGGCATCTTTTGATCACACATTTTGGGGGTGCAGGGATGGGGGGAGGGGATAAAACTAACACAAAATGTTTCAGCATTCCTACAAGCTATAAAAACTATTCATGAAGCATTTGCCTTCTCTTGAAGTGCTTTTTCAAAATAAATAAGTATTGCAAACACTGCTACATGAAAATAGAAAATAGAAAATATAATCATCTTACTGGGGCAAGCGATGGCAAAGATATAATCATCAACTCTTTCCAACTCCCCAAAGGTGTCCACTTTAATGCTGTTCTTTTCTGCTGGGTCTGTGGCAATGGCATCCAATTCTTCAGTGTCACTTAGACCAATACCAATGGTGAAAATGTGAATGCCATCACCGTGAGCAGCCTCAGCAGCTGGGATTGTATCTTCTGGATTGATTGTTGACACACCATCTGCAATGGGGAAAGACAGAAAGCATATACATTATAATACATTTAGTATGTTAATAAGATTTGCAAGCTATATTTGTATACATGTACACATTTAGGCCAATTCTTGGAGGGGATTTGCTCCAGGTGAGGTCTGGTGTAAGTTCAACTCCAGGGGTATTTTGCTGATGAAACATGTTCAAGTGCATCGTTTTGAAGGTAATAATTAGATTTGATTGTATGCTTCTTGTTGGTGAATGTTAGGATGTTGCATTTTGGAGCCTTGAAGTTCATTTGCCATGTCTTTTCCCATTCCTGGAGTTTATTAAGATCACTGTTTAATCCGACTGTGTCTTCCTTGTTGTTTGTTTCGATAAAGTATTGTGTCATCAGTAAAGAGCCTGACTGTAGCGCTGATATTGTCAGCAAAGTCGTTTATGTAGAACAGACATAAGGTTCGACTCAGGGCAGATCCCTGGGAAACATCAGATGTTACCTCTACTATTTTAGACTTTTGACCGCCACCTAGAACTTCTTGGGTACGATCTAACAGAAAGTTGTCAATCCAAATATGCATGGAGTTCACACAATAGGCGTTGATGTGGGACTTTATCAAATGCTTTTTGCAAAGTCAAGAAGAATCGTGTCAGCCTGTCCGCCTTTCTCCTAAGTCGTTGCAAGGTCATGATATGAGCTGGGTTTCACATAACTTGCCCTTCCTAAATCTGTGTTGGTATTCAGAGAGTAGCAGGTTTTCTTCTAGGTTGTAAGTTATTTCAGATCTTGCTATGTGCTCAAATAGCTTGCAGCAAATGCATGTGAGTGAGACCGGTCAATAGTTTGCAGTACTGCCTCTGTCCCTTTTCTTGAAAATTGGCTGTACAATAGCATGTTTATAAATCTAAGATATGGTACAGGTGTTCAGGGACGTTTGGACCAGTTTTGTCAGTGCAGGTGCAAGTTCTTCTGAAACAAGTTGGAGAAGACGAGATTGAATTTCGTCGGGACCAGCCGCTTTCTTATAGTTCAGATCGGCAAGTAGTTTTTTAAATCCTTCTACGGTGACTTTGATATTTGGTAAGGTTTTGTCAATTACATCCTTGATAATAGGGAGACAGGATAAGTCCTCTTGGGTGAAGACAGAAGGTTTACAGGTTTAGGTTTAGGATATAGGTTTACAGCCTACCATTTTCAGTCCCTAGACATTGCAGAAACAGAATGTAAGCTTTTATACAAGATAAGCTTGTTAAAGGGTATGAAAAAAGCAAACACTGTTGGACTTTGGACAAATTAATTATGAAGTTAATCTATCCAATGAAAAACCCACCGGTAACAACGATGATAACATTGGGGATCGTTGGTCGGTCTCCATTTTCTGGTAGGAACATAGTATCCCTGGCAGATCTCAGTGCTGCTGCAGTGTTGGTAAGACCTACTCTAAATGGCGTCTTATCAATGGCACTCTTGATCTCTGCTGTCGTGCTGGTATAAAAAAAAGAAAATTGATTGAAGCAAAGAGACAGGGGAGTAATCAAACGACTTGAAGCAAATAGACAGGAGTGTAACCAACTGACTTGAAGCAAACAGACAGGAGTGTAACCGACTGGCTTGAAGCAAACAGACAGGAGCGTAATTGACTGACTTGAAGCAAACAGACAGGAGCGTAACTGACTTACTTGAAACAAAAAGACAGGAGTCTAACCAACTGACTTGAAGCAAACAGACAGGAGTGTAACCAACTGACTTGAAGCAAACAGACAAGAGTCTAACCAACTGACTTGAAGCAAACAGACAGGAGTGTGGCTGGCTGACTTGAAGCAAACAGACAGGAGTGTAACCAACTGACTTGAAGCAAAAAGACAGGAGTGTGACTGGCTGACTTGAAGCAAACAGACAGTAGTGTATCCAACTGACTTGAAGCAAACAGACAGGAGTCTAACCAACTGACTTGAAGCAAACAGACAGGAGTCTAACCAACTGACTTGAAGCAAACAGACAGGAGTGTGACTGGCTGACTTGAAGCAAACAGACAGGAGTGTAACCAACTGACTTGAAGCAAACAGACAGGAGTGTAACCAACTGACTTGAAGCAAACAGACAAGAGTGTATTCAACTGACTTGAAGCAAACAGACAAGAGTGTATTCAACTGACTTGAAGCAAAAGACAGGAGTGTAACCAACTGACTTGAAGCAAACAGACAGGAGTGTGACTGGCTGACTTGAAGCAAACAGACAGGAGTGTAACTGACTGACTTGAAGCAGATAGGAGCGTTACCAACTGATCCAGTGCTGCACTCTATATCTAAAGTAAAAGTATTCCTTTCAAGCCTTTCGGCTAATAAGGTTGGAGCTTCTCCTTGTTTCCATAGCAAGAAGTGGACAGTGACAGATTGGATCTATTTCTTTCGGAATATGATGCTAGTATATTGCAGAATACTTTCCCAGCTGAAGCTGTGCCCATTTTCACAAGGGCTGAGTGAAGCAACAGGGGCAAAATTTGCTTGCTTAAGGAAAAAAACACATTTCCCACACGTTGGCACAAACCAGTGACCTCTCGGTCCGTAGCCCAACGCTCTACCGCTAAGCCACTATGACCCCACTCTATGTCTAGCCTTTGTCTTAATAAACTGATTGAAGCTCAACTTCAAAATTTCATCGTAATAATACAATATGGTGGTCTCCACCTTCCTTCCAGAAAACTTAACTGAAACGTTCATCTGGCTGCTGCAGAATATTACTTTTCAGTCTCAAGAGATTAAGTTATACCGAGATTCTACAGCACAATGAAATAGATCTGACACATTAGATCTAGAAAATCTCAATGAGCCCTATAGAGAATAATTACAAACACAGAGGGAAGAGTTTTTGATAGAAAAATAAGAAAGAAAAATTTGGATGAAAAAAACCCCAAACAAAATAGACCCATCAAAACAAAGCACCTCCCCTAAAAACAAACCTAAAAATGAAACAAAAACAAAAATAAAAGTCAAACAAAAACCAAAAATCCAACAAAAAGCAAGGAGAGAAAGATAGCACAAAAAGCTCTACTAAAAACAAAAAACAAAACAAAACAAGAATAATAGTAGTTACCGCCTATTTAGACGCCGGCTAAATGGACATTTCGCCTTCTTGGACATTTTTTCAGTGAAACAGTATTTTTGTTATCAAAATCACCCTTCTAATTGGACGGTCCAAAACCAAAATTTCGGCTAATTGGATGTTTAGATTCGGGAAATATGGTTTGAACAACGACATTCAAATGTATTCAAGGGCCATGAAGAAACCAACTTTGCGTATGAATAGGCTATTGTGCTCCAGGCCGGGTGCTGACCTTAAGGAAAGGGGGGTCTGGCAATGGTTTATAGGCGGGTTCTGGTCCAGGTGTGAATAGAGCTAAGGTGTCAAAAACTGCTACAGGGCACGACGGCTCTCAGACATACAACTCACTGCCTGAGCCTATGCCATGACATGGCTGTTGGGCAATCATATCTCATCCTGGCGTTCAAGTGACCACCCCCTCAACCCACGGGTCTCACGCTTGACATGTTGTATGTTGGATCAAGCCTACAAAAAAATATGGCCATCCCTCTGATTGGTCAGCACACTGAGACAATGTTTCTCTGTTTCGTTTTGCTTGGTCGTCTGCCAGAGTCCCAGTGTTTTGTTTACTCGACATGACAATTCCACATGGGAATGTAACTCCCTCTTTTTATGCCATGCAGCAACCTCTTTGATGGTGTAATCATTGTCCAACCATGGACTGTCACCCCTCTCGCCCGGTCATTTTGGCTAAATGGGCATTTCGCCTAACTGGATGTTTCACCTAATTGGACATTTTCGCTGCTTCCTGACGACCGTCCAATTAGGCGGTAACTACTGTACATGTAAAATCAACACCTCAAAAACAATCATTATTGGTAGATAAAACAAACACACAGCCTGATCCTTTAACTACCAAACTATCACCCCCCCCCCTCCCCCCAACCCTTTCCCCAATGAGAAAAGAAAACAATCAACAAAACAATAAAAGACAAATAGAAATAAAAACAAAACAGCTCCCACCTATGAAAAAGAGAGGCAAGGAGGCAAGCTAGTAAAGTGAAAAAAGGAAAGGAAAGAAAAACAGAAAGGTACATACATAATCAACATGAAGAAGGCAAAGTTACTAAAATTCCAAACCTGTACTCATTGAGATTGAAACGGAGTGAGGTTGCTGAGCTGTATGTGAGCAAACCGACCCTGACATTGCCAGTGTCGACGTCAGCTTTTTCAACAAAGTCTTTCACAAATTGTTTCACCTGAGGAGCAGATAAAGATTCTCCAATATGAAATGATGGCAGTACTGAGTGAATGTCCTTGCCTGCGATAGGGATTTGAAATATATTGTGCAGAAATATTTTCAATTATTAACATTGTGCTTTCATTTTTCTTTTTTTTTTTCTTTAAAGAAAATAAAAATAAGTTTACACTCTAATTAATTTCGCAAGCTAACTAGAAAAAGGTGTAATTGTCTTCGTTTCGAATATTGTTTGGAGGGAAGGGGGATGGGGGAGGTTTCTATAATTATGCTCAATGAGTTAAATAGCCTTCTTACAATCAAAGACAGTAAAGGCATAAGACAGGACAGCTGGCTATTTTTGTGTTTATTTCTGGTGCGCTCTAGCCGCTTGGGGGCGCTAAGTAATTATTCTTATTATAAGAAAGAGCCAGTCGCACCCACGCCAGAAAGGGAGTTATTTAAACTTAACATAATTGTCTGCCTGTAAAATATTGTACACTATAGTGATATGCCTGTAAAATGGAATTTTCAGTATATAAGAGTGATTTGTTTGTGTCAGTAGACTACAGTGATGTGCCCATAAAATAGAGATGTCAGTACATCAGATTGAAGTGTCATTGAAGACGTGCCACCGTGGGCCTCGCTGGACAGCTGTGACGCACGTTTTTGACCTACTTTCACTTAGACGTAACTTTTCTATCAGATATGATACAGACAAATTGTTTTTTGCATGTTATAGAAGAATATTTCTGCTTTCTAATGATCTAATTACTTTTTATATCCATGATACATGAAGTCTATATTTTCCAGGGGCGGATTTACCTCTTTATGCTTGGGGGGGCACTTTGTTTTGATGATTTCAAACAAAGTGCATTTATAAAGAGTATTTATCTTCATCTATAATGGGATCGAGCTCGTTTAGATCTAGCTAGTTGTTAATGATGCAACTCTATTGATTACTCTCCGGTTTAAATTAGTGTCCTTAATCTTAAAATTAAAATGCCATCGCCTCCAAATAATAAGCAATAGAAACCAAATCATGCCTTTTTTCCACGCTACTTGTCAATCATTTATAACGTTATCATAAACAGCCGGGCTTTCCACTGTACCATCAACAGTTAAAATACAACAGATCAGCCCTTTTTCTGTTCTACTTTTTATATTTAAATATTTTTTATGAATCTCGAAATTGATATGTTTAAACCCCTAAATCCAAAAGTTACTATGTTAGGATTCGATGTTGTTCCATTAAATGTGAATTTCAAGAACAAAATGAAATTTACAACTGTGGAAGGCATTTCTGAATCAAATAATTTTAAAAGTTTGGCCGGTCTCATGCAATCTGGCAATGCTGGGACATGTCCCCCCTGCATCCTTTTCAAAGC